>CAUYPK010021991.1:0-36584 GCA_963574355.1 Loris lydekkerianus
TGGAGGGGAGGGTGGTGGGGAGCAGGAGGAGGAGCGGATGGTGGTGAGCAGCAGGAGGAGGGGATGGTGGTGTGGAGCAGGTGGCGGGGAGGGTGGTGGGGAGCAGGAGGAGGGGAGGGTGGTGGGGAGGAGGAGGAGGAGGGGAGGGTGGTGGGGAGCAGGAGGAGGGGAGGGTGGTGGGGAGCAGGTGGAGGGGAGGGTGGTGGGGAGCAGGAGGAGGGGAGGGTGGTGGGGAGCAGGTGGAGGATGAAGAGGAGTGCATTATAGGGAACCAAGACCCAGGAAGACAGGAGTAAACCTGTTTTCCAGCACATCAGGGTTTCTATAAGTAGCGCAGATATATTGTACTCAGAATTGTAACCTGGCTTGGTCACTATGCATCACATACGTGAAACTCATTTTCTCATGTACCCCCCCCCCCTTAAAAATGCAAACATTTAAAAATGCAGAATCTCCACCTCATCTTCACCTGGTGAAGCAGAGTCTGTAATGTGAGAAGGCCACGCAGGGAATTGCCTGAGCATTAAAATGCAGGAAGGCTTGCTGTAGGAAAAAGCCTTGCAGAGTCACTGTAGCAGTGCGGTACCACAGTGCATCTACGCACACATTAAATAGTGTCCCTTGTCTAAAGTTTCTTCTGCCTTTAGCTTAGCCTCTTAATACGGTATTGTCATCTTCACCTGCTTTTCCTAATTACACAACCTTTGTTTCTTTGCAATTTAGAAATGATGGAGAAAAAATAGCAAATGACAGCAGAGCCCTCCGTCAAGGTCACAGCAAGGTCATCCGTAAGTCCTCAAACCCTGCACGTCAGCTCAGGGAGGAAGCCTTTTGACCCTTCTCAGATTTTTATTGTAAGGGGAAGGTAGGAGGGAATACGCTCAAACCTGACAGTCTTCCAAACATGTTGGTCTTGGGACCACTTCACTACTTTAAAAATGTTTGAGGATGTCAAAAACTATTTATTATTATAATGTGGGTTATGTTTAATAAATGAAAACTTAGAAACACTCAGAGTATTGATTATTATATTAAATTTCTATATAAAGTAAACCCTTGCCTGTTCATATAAAAATCATGCATTTGTTAAAAATACTTAATATTATTTAAAAAAAATCATGAGTAGGCTGCCATGTCTTTTTACCCAAGCTAATCTCATCAGCGGGACTTGATAGAAGACAGCTGTGTTATCTTATCTGCTTCTGGATTCAATCTGTTGTAATTTCCCCTGTCGTGAGGACTCTGGAAAACTTTACTGTAAATTCACTGGGGAATGGAGTGGGGGAAGTGTCCGAGGCTTCATGAAAGGGTTTTGACCCTAAGGATTCTTCTTCTTTTTTTTTTCTTTTGGTGAGACAGAGTCTCACCCTCAGTAGAATGCCATGGTCACAGCTCACAGCAACCTCAAACTCTTGGGCTTCAGCGATTCTCTTGCCTCAGCCTCCCAAGTAGCTGGGACTACAGGTGCCCACCACAATGGCTGGCTATTTTTTTTGTTGTTGAAGTTGTTTAGCTGGCCCGGTCCGGGTTCAGACCCGCCATCCTGGTTGTATGTGCCCAGTACCGAGCTTTTTCTATATTTTTTTGAGACAGAGTCTCACTTTGTTGCCCTCACTTGAGTGCAGTGATGTCACAGCTCACAGCAACCCCAAACTCTTGGGTTGAAGAGATTCTCTTGCCTCAGCCTCCCAAGTAGCTGGGACTACAGGTGCCTGCCACAATGCCTGGCTATTTTTTGTTGCAGTTGACATTGCTGTTTAGCCGGCCTGGGTTGGGTTTGAACCTACCGCCCTTGGTGTTTGTGGCTGGTGCCATAACCACTGTGCTACAGGCGCCAAACCACCCCTAAGGCTTCTTGGCATCAGATACTCAGGGTTTCCCGAACCACAGCATGGAGACTGCTGTTCAAATGGGTCCAATGCTGGCATTTGTGTGCAGAGTAGCAGAAACCACAGCCAACTCAATCATTTTCAAGGATTAATGCAAAAGGACAATTCTCCCAAAATATTATTAATTTCAAGATGGCAGCAGGAAAAGAGTTAAATGGAGTCATGGATGGGGAGCCCTCCGATGTGCTGAAGCTGGACCTAAAAGAGAGAAATAAATCATATTTTCCCCATCGTGTTGGGGGTGGGCCACCCTGGATTTGTTGGTAGATACCGTTCATTGCATCCTAGGCTCCAAATCCACCCAGTGAAGAGTTGGTGGTCCCCTGTGGTGAGTGTGGAATCAAAGATGCTGGCGGTTGTTTGGGGGTCAGAGAGAACAGGTTCTGTTTTCCTAATCCAGTCTAAGTCTGAGTTCCGGGGTATTGAGAATGAGGCTTTTTTCCTTCCACGACAGCCCAACTCTGGGAGGAATCTGTGGTTGGTGCTAGGAAGAGGAAATTCATGCCCATTCCCTGAAGGTCATGGAGCAAGGCTTGGTTTTGATACAGGATCTGGGAGCCAGGTGAATTTTCTGTTTGTCTTTTCAGATTAGAGTGTTTCACTGTAAAGCGTCTTTGCCTGGCCCCCGGGGTTGACACCATTTGCTCTGACTCTTGTCAGATGCTTAAGCCTTTGCCTGCTTGAGAGAAGGATTCAGGGAGGCTAGTGGGACTTTGTCCCTTTTCTTAACAGGTGTTGGCCGTCACCTTCACACGTGCACTGTTTAAACAGGACCTTTCTCATCTTCTGCTCCACTGCTAAGCTTTCTCCTGAGGACAGGAGGCCAGTCCAGAGACTGTAAGTGCCACCTGCCCATTAGTGTCTGGAGTCCTAAGGAGGTATTAAAAATTCCTTTAAACTTTGATTCACAAAGATATAAAGTAAGTGTGCGCCCACTATTTTACCTAACTCATTAACGAAGGAGGGAATTGGTGAGATAGACGATTGTCTGCGTATTCATAGGTCAATACGAAAAGCTGAAAGGCAGCTGCAAATGGCTGCACCATTGACCAGCTGTTGTGCTCCTTTCCTGTGGCCCAGTCCAGACAAGTGGACACATGTGAAAAACAGGCCACTGCTCAAAGTGACGTGGTGAGACTCAGCCTCTTTCCACCAGACACAATTTGCAGTGTTTTGGACAGAAACCACTTTGCACGGCTGTCCGTTTCCTCTGTAACTGAGAGGGTTGTGAAATAGCACGGCTCGGGCCCATAAAACATGGCCCAGATGGGTGAGGAAATTAGAGTATTGGCACATGGCAGAGTCCTCCAGAATTTCCCTGAGAAGGGGCTTGCAGCTAGTTGAGGCTGGCATGCTAACCCACCCCCCCACCCCCCGGTTGACCTCAAAAATCGGTTAAACCTTTAGCTGATTTTCTTTTATGTGCTGTTGCTGGGAAGCCTGGTTCTGCCTCCTCAGGCCACGTCTTTCCTTTCTCCTTGGAAGGTCTTGTCCTCTCTGGAGGGCTCCAGACATTCTTAGAATTCTGTAGGTGCACCGACCGACTCTGTCTTGTAAAGGTGGCAGTGACGCCCTTTGTATCCGTCTATGACCCAAAAGGGAAGGCAGCTGTTCAGTATTTTGGTGCTAAGTCTGGCTCCACACACCTGGTTTGTTATGAGGGCTTGGTAGGGAGGGAAGTAGAGGGCTGAGGTGACAGAGGGCTGACACAGGGCAGAGAGAAGGAGGGGCATGAAAAATCCCACAAAGACACAAAATCAGGCAGGCATTGTGATGAAACCCTGCGCGGGAGGGAGCCCAGTAACATTGCTTCAATCGGAATTCCCTAGTTACACGAACCTCCGTCTGTTTGCTAAACCTTATCATTATTATGTTTGACAGAGCCTCACTATGTCACTCTCAGTACAGTGCTATGGCATCACAGCTCACAGCAACCTCAATCTCTTGGGCTTAAGCAATTGTCTCGCCTCAGCCTCCCAAGTAGCTGTGACTACAGGTGCCCACCACAACGCCTGACTACTTTTTTTGTTGCAGTTATCATTGTTGTTTGGCGGGCCTGGACTGAGTTCAAACCCACCAGCTCTGGTGTAGGTGGCTGACACCCTAAGCACTGAGCTACAGGCACTGAACCTAGAACTTATTATTATTATTAACATCTTTAGGCAGAACTTATTATTTTTTTTTTTTCTCCTTAGTGAACACGAAGTGGGGGCCATGCATTCATTACACTTGAATCTTTGCAGTGTAACATTTAAGGACAAAAACTAATATAACTATTTGCATTGTCAGAAATAAAAATAACAAATAGAAAGACAAATACACGAAGTGATGTCGAAGGGTGAGAATGCTTACATTTGAATGATGCTGGCAAGTTTTCCAGCGTATCTGAGTCAGGTGAGGAAACGCACCCACCTGTGTCAATCTGCACAACATCCATGTAGGTTTTTTTTTTCTCTACTGTGAAACGGTTGTACTTTGGTTTATTAACTACAACTAACTGCCTTTCATACTGGTTTTATGCCTATAAACCACCTTGAACTGATTTTTATTTTCTTGCAAGGGGGCAGGTTAACAGGATCAAGAACAGTGTTATTCTTTGTTATAGTTCCAGGGAAAAAAAAGGAAGAAATGGGCTGCACATCCTTATTAAACCCCTTCAAGGTTGCACCTTTGTGAGCGGCAGACAAGGTCATGGAACTTTAGATTCTTTCTCGTCCTCCCACTCTTTAAGATGACAGATCTTTACACTTCTTATTAAAGAAAACATTTTACAATGGATCTGGGCCACTTGTGGAAGTAACTGTCACAGCCATATAAGTTTGTTTCCTCTCTTTAATTCGAGATAACACATGCTTCTGTTGAGAAAAGAAAAATGAAGTTGCTACTTCTGGCAAAAAAAAACTTTTGTTTCACTGTGGGTAATTATCTCCTGTTTGTCCCCGTACGGTGTATGTGCTCAAGGGGCTTAACCTCAAGTTTTTTGGACGGTCCCCTACGTGGGGGCCTCCATCCCAGCCCATGTATTTAATTCCCAGTCCCACTCAAGCTCTTCGTTGTGTTGAATGAATGATAGGAATGGAAGTGGTTTTGTTTTCACACGATTGTTGATTAAAGTGACTCCTTGAGTTTCCTTCATCATTGGCATTACCAGGCCTGTGGAGACAGGTCGGCATTTAGGAAGAGCAAAGGATGATATGACGGGACAAAGGAGATATGTATGTTCCAGACTCCGCTTTTATGAGGCACAAAGAACATGGCCGTTGCCACCAGACCCCTGCCTGGAACTCACCATAAGGTGTTCTTGTCTGTCTCTGTCTCTGACTTAGCTTCAAATTGTAATTTTTTTTTTTTTTTTTTTTGTATGAAAAGCATTAGCAAGTGTATTTTCTATTATCAGGAGTGCATAGGAAGTCAAGGAAAGTCCAGTTTGCACTTGTCTCCCACATTGGTGTGTACGTTTGGGGGGCACAATTCATCCTGACAATTACAACAAGGAGGATCGTGGTCTTGAACATGCCCCCCAGCCTGAGTTCCAGCCCTGCCTGGGCCGCTCCTGGGCGATGTCACCCTGGTACGTCACTTCGCTCTCCCGGGTTCAGTTTTGTTTTATGTCTAACACAATAACAGCAATAATTCTGGCCTTGTAAGATTATAACCATAATTAAATGAGTGTGAAGCACATCACTTGATACGGGGCATTAAATAGCTATTTTTTGTCCTTTATATATCTAATAAAAAGAGCTTCTAAGAACCATTTAGTGATTTCAAGGGGAAACCAAGATGGGAAGAAAAAATGAGATGTGATTAGAAGCCAGGGCAGGAATCTGAAAAAGATGAGGCGAGGTGTTGACTCCTTCCAAGAATCTTAACTAGGAAACACTTGGGGACCTTTTAAAGATTGAGGAAGGAGTCCACAAAAATTGCAGAAAGAGGCTCAAGGAGTAGGGCGCCGGCCCCATATACCATGGGTGGCGGGTTCAAACCCAGCCCTGGCCAAAAAAGAGAGAGCGAGAGAGGGAGAGAGCGCCCAGGGGTATTATAGCAGAGAACACGGAAAAGGAAGGAAGCCCAAACATTGGAATTAGCAAGGAGAAGCTGGGAGATACAGAGGCAGGGGACACTTAGTGGGAGAAAGGCAGGAGCTGATGACCCAGGCAGAAAGCGGCTGGCACAGGTCGGGGCTGGGAGTGGAGGAAGGCAGGAGGGGACCCAGGTTCATGGAGTCGTGCTGCCACAAAATCTTTATGCTTCACGTTATTTGTGCAAATATCTTTCAACTGATGATAAACAAAAGCATCATACGTCAAATAACACAGTTTAGCTTACCTGTACGGAATTCACACGGGCGACATACAGGAACATTTCCATTCCAGAAAATTAACAGGAACGAAACGCGTCATAGTAAGTCCCCACCTAAGAGAGTTGGTAGTAACTTGTGGCCCTACGCCCTCCATTGGTTTCTCAAATACACTTTAAGCGTTGCTATTATGCTCATATACAATTTTATCTTATTTCTTATTTTTGATGTGACATATTGCATTTTCTAAATTTGCATATAGTATATGTGTTTCACAATCTTTATTATTTAGAAATTTTTTTCACAATATTTATTAGTGATGAATACTAATCCAGTTTGTAGACAGTAGATATTTAAATTATTGATCCTTTCCCACTATTATTGACTTTACGTTTCCTTCAGCGATGAAATGAGCTACGACTATAAATCACAACCCAGAAGCATTTTCCTTAAAGAGGCTGTATTACTTTTAAATCATCTTACGGCATTTGTTGTGGAAACCTCCCCCCCCCCCCCGAGGGCAATCTATTTTTTTTCCTTCCATTTTTTTTAGGTCACTTACATTGTCTGCTTGAATACATGTATATATGATTCTTTCCTTTTCCTGTGAAATTCTTGGCAAGCACGCTTAGCCACTACAGTCAATTATTTTCTCAGCTTAGGAAAGTTTTTGCTGTGATGTCTTCAATATTTTACTCTTCTTCCCTGCTTTCTATTTCCTTAGTTCCAAATTACTATTTGTAATTTATAGGAAGTTTCTGCAGCACAGTTCAGCCTCAAGAAATGTGATACATTATCTCATCACTAAAAAAAAAAAAAAAAAGAAAAGAAAAGAAAAGAAAAAAAAAGAAAGAAAAAATTGCCTGTCCCCCTTTTCTTTGCTTGCACTTGTATCTAATTGTCCATTTAGCTGAGTTGATTCCTCTAAGTTTTGCTCTTTCTTTTTACAGATTGCCAAACTGACCTTATTTGGGGGATAGCATTTCTGAATTCCACAAAATCTTTCTGGACCCCAGTCTGTTATTTACCTCAGGCTACCTTTTCTTTCCTTTGTTTATTTATTTATTTATTTATTTTTTTCTGTATAAGCAATTGGATTTTATGTTTAATAGCACAGAACAGGTTTCCTTCCTTCCTTCCTTCCTTCCTTCCTTCCTTCCTTCCTTCCTTCCTTCCTTCCTTCTTTCCTTCCTTCCTTCCTTCTTTCCTTCCTTCTTTGTTTCTTTCTTTCAAGACAGAGCCTCAAGTTGTCACCGTGGGTAGAGTGCTGTGGCTTCACAGCTCACAGCAACCTCCAAGTCCTGGGCTTAAGCGATTCTCTTGCCTCAGCCTCCCAAGTAGCTGGGACTACAGGCACCCGCCACAATGCCTGCCCTTTTTTTTGGTTGCAGCCGTCATTGTTGTTCGACAGGCCTAGGCTATCTTTGACCCTTCCAGCTCTGGTGTATATGGCTGATGCCTTAGCCGCTTGAGCTATACACACCGAGCCAGAACAGTTATTTTTCAAATGGTTTTCCTGTGTGTCACCCCCAGCCATTCACGAAGAATAATTCACTGCATCCCTCTAAAGATTGCCACCCTTCCTGGGTGTTTGGAATTCTATCCCAACCTCTGTGTCCCTCCCCTGCCTCATTCTGCTACTTAAATCTGCAGCCTGACCTACTGAAGCACTTTTTCTCCTGCGTTAGTGGAACCACTCACAGATTCAAAAGCACAGGAAGGTCCCTACTTCCCCAGGTTTTGACAGTGTGATTTTGGTTTTGGGGGTCACGCGTCATGCTCTTAGCCTCCGCCCGTCATCATTCCTTCTCTCTTACAAGACCTTCCCTGACACCGTAAGGGATATTCTCAGACCACCAGGTAGTCGCAAAGCCTCCAGGATTTACCTAATGTAAAGTCCCCAGTGCATTTTACGTTATCTGAACACAGGGAGAATATGTGCGGTTTGCATGTCAGTTTTTATCTCAGAAGCATGTTATTTCAGCGCATTTTAAACAATCATGATTGGACACATCTTGCACCCGTTAATTGCTAAACAATAACCTCTTTCAATAAGGTGAGATTTGAGCGCAGACTGCTCTTAAAAACTCCGACGTTTGCAGAAAGTGTACAATGTTTGAGCCTCCTCACTGGAAGGTTTTGCTTCAAAATTCCAATTAGTATGATGAAATCACATCTGCTGCTTCTAAGAAAAGTTTAGGGACGAATCAACATTTCAGAAACAAGTTATAGGATTACTATAGGAGAAGGGTATCTCCTAGGTCATTGATATGTAACAAAAGAAAATGTTCCTATATCGTGGAATACAATCTTCACAAATATTTGTAAACCAGATATGGGTAGTGTCATCAATTTTAGTGTGCAGGCAGGAGAGGATCTAAGACAAGATCTCTTGTGGGATACCCTGTGGGGGGCAGGGTAATTAGGGATGGGGGGTGGGAGGTCACAGTGTATGACACACCTCTTGGGGACGGGACACAATTACAACAGGGACTTAATCAGTGTAACCTAATTCTTTGTACCCTCAATGAATCCCAAACAATAATGATAAAAAAATAATAAAAGTGAAAACTAAGCAAAAATTAGGGAAACAGTTAGAGAGGTTCACTCAGCACCATGGAGTTGTACCAAGATTCTGAGTCTGTCCATGGTGTGTTCGTTAACTTTCAAAAATGTTGGTTTTGCACCTCCATGGACAGATTGAGCCACACTTTTTTGAGAACTCCCCCGATTTTGAGAACTGCGCTTCCCTGTCCTGGTCTCCCAAGCTCTGTCTTCCTGTCCACCTTGCTACTGGTCTGAGGGCCTCGACCCGATTTTGACAGCCCTGAATGCACCGTGGTAGGCAAGGCTTATGCAAGAGACATGAACCGTCCCTCTCTTTTCCTTTCCCTGGTTTTGCAGTCACTGAGGGCACCATGCCTTCCAAAGCCTTGCTCTTCTGGATTGCCCACTCTGCTTCCAAAAACAGCATCACCTTTTTCGAATTACGTCGTACAAAATGAGAAATCGGTCTACTTTGCTTTGCAAGTTTCAGCTAAATTTCACATTTATAAACTTTCCAGGAAATGAATCTCTTGCCGCAGATGACAACAATAGTAAGTCTTAAGGCGTGACCCACACCGGGTAGGTTAAAAACACCACAGCCGCTGCCCGCCCGTGTGCTGACGTCCACCCCTGGTGGGCCTGGAGCCAGGGCTCTCAGCGGCTCCTTGTACAAACACTGCCCACGTGCTATCAGCTCAGGGTTGATGTCTGTGCTCTCTGCCTTTTCCATTCTTGTTGCTCATCTGCCTTCATCAGCTCAAGCTGCCGCAGCAAAATACCAGGCCGTTTAAACAGCAGACATTTATTTTTTACCATTCTGGAGGCTGAGGTTTCAAGATTCCCCTCCCCCACCCCCATGTGGCAGATGCTGCGAGTGGTGGGGACTCACCTCCCGGTTCATGGATGGAGCCTTCTCACTGTGTTCTTGTGTGGTGGAAGGGGCCAGGGGGCTCTCTGGGGTTCGTTTTATAAGGACAGGGAGGCTTACAGACAACAAACAACAGACATTTTTTATTGGTTACAGGTCTGGAGGCTAAAGTTCAAGACTCCAGTGTGGCAGGTGCTGTGAGTGGTGGTGACTCAGCTCCTGGTTCATAGATGGAGCCTTCTCACTGTGTCCTCACATGGTAGAAGGGGCGAGGGAGCTCTCTGGGGTCCCTTTATAAGGACACTGAGGCTTATAAACCACAGACATTTATTCGCACAGCTCTGGAGGCTGAAGACCCCGGCATGACAGATGCTGTGAGTGGTGGGGACTCGCTCTTGGTTTATAGATGGAGCCTTCTCACTGTGTCCTCACATGGTGGGAGGGGCGAGGGAGCTCTCTGGGGTCCCTTTAATAAGGGGTCCCATTTATGGAAGTCCGCCCTCTGCCTTTTGAACTAATTACCTGCTAAATACACCTATGGTGGGGATAAAGACTTCAGCAGGTGTGTGTTGGGGGACACAGACGTTCAACCCATGACATCACCCTTCATTTAATTTTAACCTTTCTACTGGGTCCTTTTATCCCTTCAATGCCATCAACTAACTGACCGTCATTATCTGTTATCTCAGAACCTCAAATTGCATTCAAAAAGTACTGAAAATTGCCCAATCCTCCTTGTCCTCTGTTCCTTACAAAGATGGATAGGTAAAACCTGCTACAATTTTTCCTTCATTCTCTGGGCAAAGGGGATATTCATCAAAAGACTCAAAGGACCTACTTGAAAGAACGGAAGCTGTCATACAATGTTCATTAATAATTTCCTCTTATATAGCACAGCCCCGGGATATTTTATAGTATTCAGTAAACATGGTCATTCTCACCATTTATGTTCTCCTAATTTTCTTTTTTTCTTTTCTTTCTTTTTTTTTTTGCAGTTTTGGATGGGGCTGGGTTTGAACCCGCCACCCCTGGTATATGGGGCTGGCGCCCTACTCCTTAAGCCACAGGCACCACCCTCCTCACTTTCTATGTACACACATTTGACACAGTCTAGATCAGGGGTCCTCAACCTGCGGCCCGCGGGCCACATGAGGCGGTATGATCGTCTTTGTTCCCGTTTCGTTTTTTTACTTCAAAATAAGATATGTGCAGTGTGCATAGGAATTTGTTCATAGTTTGTTTTTTTTTTTAAACTATAGTCTGGCCCTCCCGTTTCGTTTTTTTACTTCAAAATAAGATATGTGCAGTGTGCATAGGAATTTGTTCATAGTTTTTTTTTTTTTTTAAACTATAGTCTGGCCCTCTGGTTTTTTTAAACAGTCTGAGGGACAGTGAACTGGCCCCCTGTTTAAAAAGTTTGAGGATGCCTGGTCTAGATGATGTTCGTTTTAAGAAAACATTCCTTGGAAATTGGATTCCTTGGATAACTCAAGGTCCTCTGCGTTATCTTTCTGATCACCCAACATGTTGTTTCATTCTAATAAATAAATACAGGTGAGCTGTCAGCGTCTTGGAGCTCATTTTTAATGCCCACTTGGGTTTATTCGAAATGAATTCATTAGTACTAGTCAATGAACATTTGCTGATATTTCTGGCCAATAAATCTTGGATAAAGATGCTCTCCTTCCTTCAACTCGGCCATCAGTAAGTGAAATCATGAAAGCCACAGGGTAAAATAAGTTCAGTCTTCAATAATTGTTTTAGTCTGTGCAGGCTGGGTAATTTATAAAGAACAAAGATTTCATTTCTTATAGAGCAGTGTTTTTCAACCTTTTTTTTTTTTTTTTAATCTCACAGCACACTTAAACTTATAGTTAAACTTCTACAGCAAAAACTTAAATTATGTTGATGGAACAAAAGAGTAAAAATAAATATACCTGCTGTGCTTTGAACTTCTTCCAAAAATAATTTCATTAATGATCTTTAAAGAATTTTCACAGCACACCTAAGGTCCTTTTGTGGCACACTGGTGGGGAAATCACCATTCTAGAGGCTGGGACGTCTAAGATTGAGGCGGCCCACACCTGGACAGTGCTGTTGTGTTATCTCATCCCCCTGGAGAAGGCGAAATGTAACA
Organism: Loris lydekkerianus; assembly: GCA_963574355.1. Classification (NCBI taxonomy): domain Eukaryota; kingdom Metazoa; phylum Chordata; class Mammalia; order Primates; family Lorisidae; genus Loris; species Loris lydekkerianus. The sequence continues at coordinate 11,739 of CAUYPK010021991.1, forward strand.
TGGCAAGAGATTGAACACCCATTGATTGAACAGCGCTGTGTTCAGGGTAAAATTTCCATTACATGCACCTTTTGTAGAGAGGTGCTTTAGACCCCGGGTCTACCTACCAAATGCTGCTCTGCTGTGATTCACAGATACAGGAATATGTCCCTGAACAGAAGGAGTTTGCTGATCTCTGTCTTCTGGTTCTCAAAAGAAACAGTGGAACATCAAAATCCTTTCTTGTCCAGAACCAGGAAACCCACAGATTCTTTATTTTCTTTCACGGTGGCCCAGAACATCAATGCTTAATATTATCCTAGAATTACCAGCCAAAGCAATACACTGGCGAAAGAAAGTAAAATAGTATACCCTGTGTCAATTCTGAAGGAGGAAATAGAGTTATTATTTTCAGGGAGGGGTTATTTTTGTAACTAAAACCTGACAGAACCAATCAGAAAACCAGAGTACGCATGTTGGATGGGCACTTGTAGCTCGGTGACTGAGGCGCCAGCCACATACACTGGAGCTGGTGGGTTCGAATCCAGCCCAGGCCTGCCAAACAACAGTGACAACAACAAAAAAGTAGCCGGGCATTATGGCGGGCACCTTGTAGTCGCAGCTACTTGGGAGGCTGAGGCCAGAGAATCGCTTAAGCCCAAGAGTTGGAGGTTGCTGTCAGCTGTGGATAGCACTCTACCCAGGGTGACAGCTTGAGACTCTGTCTCAAAAAAGAAAAAAAATCAGAATAGACATGTTAATTCAATAAAATGACATGGCTACTTATGAAATTAACACAAGCATTCCCCACATCAGACTAATCATAGGTTAGGGTAGAAACCAACAGGAAAAAAACTCATTTGAATCACCAAGTAAGCAAAATACAAATAAAGTAACTCGAAATTAACTTAGCAAGCCATGTACAATATGAATTCAGGGAAAGCGTTGAAAGAGTATTGGCGAGTATTAAGTATGAATTAAGTTGGTGGGGAAGCGTGTTATTTTTTGCTTGGTGAAGAAGACTCCATATTGTAAAGATGTCAATGTCCCTCGATTAATTTGTAAATTGAAGGCAGTATGGACATAAAGGCCAACAGAATTTCTTGGAGTACCGGAAAAGCTGATTTCTGAGAGGAACGGGAAAGAACCAGCCCATCTAGATTTCCAGATGTATTCTAAAGCTACATTTGTTAGAACTGCTTGGGTTTGCCGCAGGAATACAAACAGGGAGTAATTAACGAGGCCAGGAGTCCATAAATAGATTGGCACACAGAGAGAAATTTAGTGTGGCAAATGGAACATTGCAAATCAGTAAGGAAAACAGAGCATTTAACAAATAATTGTGGGATAGTCATCTTGCCATCAGAGGGGGAAATGTGTGCATATGTACATATATACACACATGTATGTACACATACATGTATCTGAAACTATATTTGTTCTTTTATATGTCAACTATAAACATATATATACAGCATATGCCAAAAAACATATACACATTTTACGAAGGGAAAACTGCATTAAAATTGTAATGCTTAGCCAAGGGTGGTGGCTCACACCTATAATCCTAACACTCTGAGAGGCCACGTCAGGTGGATTGCTTGAGCTCTGGAGTTCAAGACCAGCCTGAGCAACAGCAAGACCCCATCTTTACTAAAAATAGAAAAAGCTAGCCGGGCATTGTGGTAGGCACCTGTAATCCCACCTACTTGGGAGGCCTCAGCAAGAGGTTTGAGCCCAAGAGTTTGAGGTTGCTGTGAGCTATGATGACACTATAGCACTCTACTGAAAGTGACAGAATGAGACTCTGTCTAAAAAAAAAAAAAAAAAAAAAAAAATTGTAATAGTCAAGTCACATCTGACTTCCACAATTATAAGAGGTCCTTGAACATGACTTGTATTCATCTTTTATTATGGGCATATGTTGAGTATTATAATTTTTAAGAGAGTTTTTCCCTTGCTTAAAATGCGGATTTTTTGGCCCCCTTCTGTACATACATACAATATGTTAAATACAGCTATCTAAATATACACGTAGACACAGGTTTCTATTTTCCTAACTGTGGCGTATTTTCTCCCATGTACACACTTCCATGGGAGTGTAGAAATTCTCCACAGGCAGAGGTCGTTTTACAAGTACAGCATAAAAGTAAAAGCCAGGCAGAAACCCTGGGCTCCAAAAAGTTCTCTGTGCTTTTGGCCACAGGTAAGTTTACAATTTCTGCATTGAAAAATGTACTGAGAAGGCTAATCTCTTGTTTGTTAGGCTAGGTCATACTGAATTTATACTCAGGGATTCCTCTCTTGGTTTATTCAGTTGAACATTCTCTGCCACCTTTGCAATTGCTGTAGAAAGCATTAGACTGATTATCAACCGATTGTGTGAATTGGCTCTCTATATGTTCAAACATGAAATTTTTCTCCACAGGCAGGCAGGAGGAATTCATGCATGTACCTTCAGAAAATGAGACAGGCCCAAGGGCCCAGAATTCACCCTGTGTCTCAATGGAGAACAAATTAATGGGATTTGGGGAGGGCGGGGAATCAATATTGGAAAAAGAACCGACTTGATTGTAAAAAGTAGCCCAAGGTACACAACTCTCTGGTTTACAGAGATGTTTGTTTTTATTTCCGTATTATTTTTTTCTGGGTAGCAATTTTATTTAGGTATGATTCAAACATCATTTAGTGCATTCCTTTAAGATGCAAAATGCATTGGTTTTTGTACTAGTCAAAGGATTTTGCAACCATCATCACACACTATGTTGAAATCCTCTAATGAAATCATGCATGTGTCATCTCTATAGTTTTGCATTTTCTGGACATTTCATATAAATGGAATCACACACTATTGTGTGTGGCTGGCTTCTTACCACTCAATGGGATAGTTTGGTTGACATTTGATTTGCCCATTCTTCAGTTAATGAAAGTGTGAGTCCTCCTACTTTGGTCTTTGGTTTTCAAAATGATTTGGCTATTCAGGATCCCTCGCAATTGTATATGAATTTTAGGATCTAAATTTCCATTTCTGAAATTGGCCACAGGGAGATTCACGGGGATTGCAATGAACCTGCTGATTGCTCTGTCAAGAACCATCATTTTAACAATGTCACGACTTCCAAACCATGAACAGAAGATGCCTTTCCGCTTACATGGATTTTCTTAAATTATTTTGTAGTTTTCAGAGTGTAAGTTTTGCACCTCTTTCTGTATCTTAATCCTGTGTAGTTCCTTCTTCTTCTTTTTTTTTTTTTTTTTCAATTTTTGGCTGGGGCTGGGTTTGAACCCGTCCCCTCCAGCATATGAGGCTGATACCCTACTCCTCTGAGCCACAGGTGCCACACTCCAGTTCCTTCTTTTGGATGCTACCGTAAATTAAATTGTTTTCTTAATTGCCTTTGTTTGTTTGTTTTCTATTGCAAGCATCTAAAAATTCAATTGCTTTTTAAATACAGATGTTGCATCTTTAGGACCTTCCTGGTACAAGGGCATGACATCCTCAGATACCATTTTCCTTCTTCCTTTCCACCATGCATGCCTTTTATTTCATTTCTTTTTTCCTGATTGGCTTGGCTAGAACCGCCAGTTCAATGTTGAATAGAGGTGGTGGGAACAGAAATGTTTGTCTTGCTCTTGATGTTAAGGGAAAGAACCCAGCCTCCATCCATTCACTATGATGTTAGCTCCTGGTTTTACCTGCTTATCTCCTGCACAGGATTTTCTTGGTTTCCTATGCATGTGGGAAGAGCACTAAGATCCAGCTAATGGTATATGTTCCAACATATATGCTTCTGCTCATTCTTTAAAAAATACACCAATCGTGGTATGCTTGTATTTAATAGATGGTCTTACGTTTGTGGTAAAAATTATGACTTTCCAGAAAAAGCATTTGTGTAATATTTGCCCAAATTCAAATTCAACATTAGTGCTTTCCCCCAAGCAAATCACACACACAAACACAAAAAGAATTAAAAACAGACATGAGATTTACTCCCTAATAATCAAACGCAAGGTTTAACTATAGCAACAGCAATCATGTGCATGGTAATCTCAGAATTTGTTGAAAACATATTAGGGCAAAAGTATTTTGAAATTCTGAGTAGCTCAATTAACTTGTCGGTCCACAGGCATAAAGCATTTTCAGTTTACATTTTTCATTTTAATTTCCAAATTTTCAGACAGGTGAAATGCACACTTATTGGAGGAAGGAGGATATGGTGTTTCAGAGACGTTTATTAGCTTATGTGGAGAAACACAATTGTTTGGTTCATGCTAAAAAATTAACTGTCATCATTAGGTTCTCAGAGGCCTCTTGTCTGCTCAAAACTCATTCTGCTTGAGAAGATGGTTTCAGAATTTTTCATGACGCTCAGCACACCTGTAGTTTTCAGCACACATGGAAAAAAGGCGAATCCGTTTTAGAAAAGTTAAAGCAAAAGAACTCTAAAGAAGACTCAAGGTTCACATGAGATCAGGATGAATGTTTCTGCGACTTTAATCAATTTAAATATAGCCTTAAAAGCAAATACAGGACATTAGTATAATACAAGGGTATTAAAAAGTTATACGCACATAAAAAAAGCTGTTTTCAGACATGAGTACGGGCTATTTGTACTAATTAATGTTCATTTGTGTTTGCCATTCAGGGTTTAAATAAGGTGAGCTAATTAACATGTGATGCTACTTCAAAACTTTTCTAAATATGTATTTTAAATAAAGATGCTCCAATTTACAACATGGAATTCTCAATGGCTATGAAATCTCAAAATCTCAAACATTCCATAATTCAATGCATTTAAAAATACTTAAATAGTTTTATTCATCATCTCTAGTAGCTTGGTTAAAATTCAACATGTTGCCTGGTGCATTGGGTTTTAACTAGTTACATGATGACAAAAAACCCAAAAAACTTAAAATAAAAATGAGAGTTCTCGGGCAGTATCTTTGGCTCAAAAGAGTAGGCCGCTGCCCCATATACTGGAGGTGTTGGGTTCAAACCTGGCCCTGGCCAAAAATTGCAAAAAAAAAAAAAAAAGAGAGAGAGAGAGAGTTCTCTCCCACCTTGGAGACATTTTCTTGTCTTGAGCTACAAAGCAAAATGGATTCAATCATTAAAAAGGGGTTGAAAAGATGAATTGGTATTCATCCATGATGGACGGGTTTGTCAGAGCTGGGTCTAGGAAACATTTATTCCTAGTTCTTCTGCACCTATCAAGAATGTAAGGACATACGTTTGTTCTATGGGGAGAAAGATGATTACTCTGCAAACAGACGACCCTGTAAGTTTGATTTGTGACAAGCCCCCAGACACATTTGCACATGTGTCTCCCACGGCAACAATAGAATGGCTGCCTGCTCCCTTTCCATGCACACAGGGCAAATTCTTCTTTCCTGCACGGTTGAAATGGCCAGAGAACATGACAGCCCTGGTGGAGTCTGTAATACAGTTTCCAGAAGTGTCTCTGACAGCCGTGAGCTCACTGTTTTGCTGGCTTGTGGGCGCATCTTGCTCTCTACACGCTAATCAGTAGGAATTGATCAGCGCCTACGCCACTTGCTCAAGGCAGCAAGGACTGCTTTTTTTTGCAAATGTGATAAGTCACCCTGGAAGGGCTTTCTGGCTCCATGTGCTGCAACCAGAGCTGGCCTGAGGGAAACAAAAAATGGTGATGTTGGCAAATTTTCTTGTTCTTTGCTCTCCCGGGCATATTTAAGTTACATGCTGGGTTACGGAAAGCTTACAGTTTATGGGATGTATTAGTCACTTAATCATGGTGGACCATGTACACACAGACACAGACACAGACACACACACACTTATGCAGAAAGAGAGAGATTTAGGGAATTGCTTTATTGTCTCATGAAACTATAAGGGCTAGCAATTTGAAAATTTATAAGGCAAGAGAGCAGACTAGAGATTTAGGTAAGTGTAGATAATGGAGTCTTGAACCCCCAAAGCAAAATATCAGGCACCATCTCTATGTTACAGGCTAGAGGCGGAATTTGTTCTTTTGAGGGAAATCTGGGTCTTTGCCTTGAAGGCCATCGAATGATTGAATGGGGTCCACTGCTATGGACTGAGTGTGTGTCCCTTGCTAAATTCCTATGCTGAAATTCTAATCCTCAAGGCAAAAGTGATGGGGTAGAGACTTTGGGAAATGGTGAGGACATGAGGGTGGAGCCTCATGGATGGCATCAATGCCCCTTGAAAAGAGACCCCAGACAGCTCCACCGTGAGGGGACAGAACAAGAAGGTGCCATCTATGAAAATGGAATTGAGTCCTCACCAGATACAGCAACTGCCATGCTAGGATCTTGGATTTCTGGACTCTAGAACTGTGAACAACAAATGTGTGTTGTTCAAACCAGCCAGAATATGGTATTATTTTTTATAGCAGCTCCAAGGGACTAGGCCACCTTCCCACACTGGAGAGGGCAATCAACTCTCCTCAAAGTCTATTGTTTTTGCTTTGGGCATGGTGGCTCACGCCTGTAATCCCAGCACTCTGGGAGGCTGAGGCAGGTGGATTGCTTGAGCTCAGGAGTGTGAGAGCAGCCTGAGCAAGAGCAAGACTCCGTCTTTAAAAACAGCTGGGAATTGTGGCAGGTGCCTGTAGTCCCAGCTGCCTGGGAGGCTGAGGCAAGAGAATCACTCGAGCCCAGGAGTTTGAGGTTGCTGCGAGCTATGACACCCCGGCACTCTACCAAGAGGGTCAAAGTGAGATTACGTCTCAAAAAAAAAGATAAAGGTCTATTGATTGTGAATGTTAATCATATCAAAAGACATTCACAGCAACATCCAGATCGGTATTTGATGAAACAATGGGATGGTACAGCCCGACCAACAGGACGCATTAAATTGAACTGTCCAGATGAGAAGGCAGATGAAATTGCGTCAAGCAGCTTGAATAGGAAAAGGGTAACTAGGAAAGAAGGGCGCACAGCAGAGACCCCAGGCAGAGTCGTCACACTGAGGATCTCAGTGTCAGCAGCCCTGCCAGTCTTAGTGAAACTCATTCTCTAACTCAAAGGGGGACATCTCAGCACTATGCTACAAAACATTAAACACGGTGGCGTTCCTGGGAGGTAGACAACCTTCCAGCACTTCCACATTGCTACTGGTTTTGTTTCACAATATCTCTGACACTCTGCAAGGTTACTATTTTTTCGTTTAATAATATATTTGATACACTGCAGATTTACTAATTTTCTTTTATATTTGATACCCGGTAAAGCTACTAATTTTGTTTAATAATATATTTGAGATACTGAAAAGTTACCCATTTTGTTTAGGAATATATTTGATACACTGCAAAGTTACTATTTTTTGGTTAAAAAAAAGTAACATTCCATGACTTATACGTGATCCTGGAAGGAAATATAGCAATGTACAGAAGAAGGCTTTAAACAAATGAACACCCTTTGATTTACCAATCCTATCCCTAGAAACATACTTTAAGCAGATAATCTTTGATGCATGCAAAGATTTAATTGTGTATTCTTCCAAATTCTGTTTATTAACAGGAGAAAAATGGAAAAAAAAAAAAGCTAAATGCTCCAAATGGAAAATTGATATAAAAACTTTTAAGAGTTGAATAATCTTGATGAAACTACTTCATGCTGGTTGTTTCAGTGTAGCTAATAGTAGAGGACAACAGGGGGGTTATGTAAATTAACAAATTAAAATTCAAAAAAAAAAAAAAACGCAAGTTAAAAATGGCTTTGCGGGGGCAGCACCTGTGGCTCAAAGGAGAAGGGCACCGGCCCCATATGCTGGAGGTGGCAGGTTCAAACCCAACCCCAGCCAAAAAAATAAAAAAATAAAAACTGCAAAAAAGACAAAAATGGCTTTGCAGGTCTCTCTCACCTCTGTTCCTTCAGGAGAGGGACCCACTTCCAACTCACTTTGGAAATGCTCTGAACTTTCTCCTCGTTCTTCCTAAATAAAATTTCTCTTTGTTACACTGAAAACTAAAACACAAAACTACTTTGTAGATGTAAATATAACTGCAGATATATAGGTGGAGAACTAGATGGAGATATAAATATAAGGATATATACCCAAGACGCAGAAATGGTACAATTACAGGTAAGTTACATTTCTTTCTTTGCACATGTATCAAATATATTGTTAAACAAAAACTAGTAAATTTGCAATGCATCAAATATAGTGTTAAACAAAAACTACTAACTTTACAGTGCATCAAATATATTATTAAACAAAGTTGGTAACTTTTCCATGCATTAAATACATTGTTTAAGAAAATTAGTAACTTTGCAAGGTATCAAATATATTATAAAAGAAAATTAGTAACTCTGCAGTGTATCAAATATATTATTAAACAAAATTTATAAATTTGAAGTGTATCAAATGTATAAATTTGAAGTGTATCAAATGTATGTATATAGAATTTGAAGTGTATCAAATACATATATACATATATTTTTTTCGTGGTGATAATGTTTAATGTAGAGATGGCAGATATGCTGGAGATTATAGCAATGAAAGTGGTTGGTTAGTTTTTCAAAGAGGTTGGGGTAACAGTAGTCATCATTAGATTAGAGAGTCCATTCGTTAGGGCTCTTTTGTTTGCAAGTAACAGAAGTTCCATTCTTGTATCTGAAAAACACCGACATCAATTCATTTAGCTGCATACAGGTGCATGGAATGTTTCCAGGGCCCTTGGTTCATCTCCATTTCTTGAGCATGTGGGCAACTCCCGTTACTCTCCCTATCACTTGCTCTCTCGGGCTGTTGTCAAAGTCACCTATCTTTGTTTTCCCCGGCATTGGATTAATTCTTAGGCAGAATTTCTTTACAAGAGATTCCTCAGCCAGGCTCTGTGTCGCACCGTAGCCAGAATTTCTCTATGTTGGGCCCTTGATTTCAGGTCCTTGATCTCAGGGTTTGAAGAATGAAACCATGGACCATGGTAAATGAAAGGACAGAGTTTATTGAAGATAAAAGAGATAGATAAGAGAAACGGGGGGACAGAACATCCAGAAATGGGGGGCCCCCAAGTGGGAGTGGGAAGCCCCTCAAATACATTATTAAAAAAATAATAATCTTGCAGTGTATCAAATATTAAACAAAGTTAGTAACTTGACAGCGTATCAAATGTATTATGAAACAAAATTAGTAACTTTACGGTATATCCATTATTAATATTAATTATATAATATATAGTATAATTATAATATTGTTATTTGAGACACAGTCTCACTACATTGCCCTCAGTAGAATGCCCTGATGTCACAGCTCACAGCAACCTCCAACTTTTGGGCTTAAGCAATTCTCTTGCCTAAGCCTCTTAAGTAGCTGGGACTACAGGTGCCTGCCACAATGCCCAGCTGTTTTTTTGTCGCAGGTGTCATTGTTTAGCAGGCCCAGGCTGGGTTCAAACCCACCTTGCATTGGTGTACGTGGCTGGCGCCCTACTCACTGAGCTACGGGCACTGCCGTAGCCAGTATTATTAAACAAACAAAAAATAGGAACTTTGGTCAAACTGTTTATAAAACCAATGTATAGTGCCCCATGATCGCATTAATGTGCACAGCTATGATTTAAAATTAATAAAAAAAAAAAAAACTTTTCAGTGGAGAAACTCGACAAGCACCTAGTCCTACCTGCACCAGGTGATCAAGGTGAAGGGTAGTAGACAGAGAGACATCATGTTAGTGCAACCTGCCCTTTGCCTGGATGTGATGAAAATGGTACTTTACCTCCGCCTGTCTTTCCAAAACCTATAATCCTAGACTAAACATGAGAAAGCCAGGAGATAAATTGTAACTGAGGGTCATTCTACAAAATAGCTGAGAAGTCGTATCCTTCAACGTGGTCAAAGTCATCAAAAAATGAGAGAAATAGGAGAAATTGTCACAGAGCAGAGGATGCTCAGGGGACAAGCTGATTAAAAGTGATACAGAATCCTGGGGTGGCACCTGTGGTCCACGAAGTAGGGCACCGGCCCCAAGTGAGGGCTCTGTGAATCATTATGGACTTTGGTTAATGATGGCGTATCAGTTCTGATCAATTAATTGTGAGCAATGTGCCATGCAGGTGCGTGTGGAGAGGAGCTGCCCGGGACTTGGGCAGAACCAACCCACTTGGTAGGGCTGAAAAGTTTTCTAGGTTCAATTTCTTCATCCCACTTTCCTTCTGTTCCCTCATTGCCTGGAAAGGTAGAGAAAGGAGGGTCTCACTGGAAATTAAGATCCTCTCAGCAGTGCAAAACAGCACCTTTTAGGAACACCCGCTCCTTCCACTCCAGAGTGTGGCAGATTCTGTTCCCCGCCATGACTTATAAATGCAATTTCTAGGCACCCTCCTTGATTTCCATACCCCTCCTCAAGTCACTGTCTAGCACTTGCAGGGTCAGGGAGACAGATACCTCTCCCCTTTTAATAATAAGATCCTATAACATGTCACAGCTCAGTTGAGCCAACATGTGTGGAGGCTTGGAAGCCTCTCTCAACTCCCAACTGGGGCAAGACCACGTTCACAAGGGCAATACAGGGAGCTGGGTCTGCATATGTGTGTGTGTGTATGTGTGTGTGTGTGTGTGTGATGTCAGGGCTGTCTGAGAGACAGACAGACTGGGGTGCTCACAAGAATGAAGACAAGATGTTTCAATGCCTCTGGGATTTTTTTTTTTTTTTTTTTTTTGAGACAGAGTCTCACTATGTCACCCTCAGTAGAGTGCCACAGTGTCATAGCTCACAGTAACCTTAAACTCTTGGGCTCAAGTGATTCTCTTCCCTCAACCTCCCTAGTAGCTAGGATCACAGTTGCCCACCACAATGCACAGCTATTTCTTTCTTTCTTTCTTTCTTTTTTTTTTTTTGGTTGCAGTTGTTGTTGTTGTTTAGCAGGTCAGGGCCGGGCTCGAACTTGCCACCTTTGGTATATGTGGCTGGTGCCCTACTCACTGAGCTATGGGTGCAGAGCCTGGGATTGCACATGGCCGAAAATGCTTTCCCAGAGAGCTGTGCCAATTTCCACTCTCAACAGCAATAGAGGTAACCACATTTCTTTCTTTCTTTTTTTTTTTTTTTCCTTTTTTTAAGCATTCCACACTTTTTTTCTTAACCCATATTTTTGTTCGTTTGTTTGTTTACTTTCTATCAGTGTATCTTCATTGTGGCTTCTCTGATTTTCTTCCTTCCTTTCTTTTTTTTTTTTAATATCCTATTGTTATATCTCTTTTGTTGTTTCAGATTCATTGAAGTTACAGAGAATTAGGTTACACTGTCTGCATTTTTTAAGCAAAGACTCTTTTAAAGTTGAGTTCCACCCCAAGAGGTGGGTTAGACACTGTAACCCCATGTCCCTTCCTTCTCTGCCCCCCTCCCTCATGACCCCTGCCCCCCACCTTGAATTGATGTGAGTTTTTCTTTTATGAAGAGTGTGTATTAGTTCATCTACTAGCTTCATAGGAGACGAGATATGAACAGAACCTTCTCTGATGAAGACAGACGAATGGTTAACAAACATTTGAATAAATGCTCACTGTCTCTGATCATCAGAGAGATGCAAATCAATTTCTGGTTGGAAGGTCTGTGGGCCCCTGATTTCCCAAAGGGGATTTTTGTGGATTGTGTACCACAAATACAGTGGTGTTGGGAACTGCCAGCATCATGGCTGTGGGGTGCCTGTAGCACAGTGGTTACAGTGCCAGCCACATAGACTGGGGGTAGCAGGTTCAAACCCAGCCTGGGCCAGCTAAACAACAATGACAACTGCAACCAAAAAGTAGTTGGGTGTTGTAGCGGGCACCTGTGATTCCAGCTACTTGGGAGGCTGAGGCAAGAGAATCGCTTAAGCCCAAGAGTTTGAGGTTGCTGTGAGCTGTGACGCCACAGCACTCTACTGAGGGCAACATAGTGAGACTCTGTCTCAAAAGAAAAAGAATAGATGAGACGAAAAAAGTCAGGGCAGAGTACAAATAACCTGTCAGGTGGCAGGAAGAATATGAGAGTATGTTTCTGGGGAATGGATGTTAGTCCTGTGTTCTCTGCATCTTGATGGCAAATGTATCAGGCTTAGCTCAGTAGTGATGACAGATTTATTCATTCAACAAAAAAAGTGTGTATGCATTTGGAGTTGAGCTTGCATTGAAAGAACAGAAGAGAGATGCAGTGAATAAAAAAGATATAAGGTAGCTGGGTGTGGTAGCTCTTGCCTGTAATCTCAGTGCTTGGGAGGCTGGGCAGGTGGATCACCTGGGCTCAGGCGTTCAAGACAAATCTGAGCAAAGCCAGACCCCTGTCGTCTCTACTAAAAATAGAGCTGAGTGTTGTGAAGGGCACCTGTCCTCCCAGCTACTCAGGACGCTGAGACAAAAGGATTGCTTGAGCCCAAGAGCACAGAGTGAGACTCTGTCTCAAAAAAAAAAAAAAAAAAAAAAGGAAAGAAAGAAAAACAAGGAAGAGAGAGAAGGCAGATATTCATGCAGAGTGTGGAAATGGGATAGGGACCCAGGAGCTGGGAAACACCGGCAGCCCCTGGGAGCTTGGAAAACTTGAGGGAATGAATCCTCCCCTAAAGCTTCCGAATGGAATGTGATCTTCTGCCAGCATCCTAATTTCCTCCTGGTGAGACCTACGTCAGAATCCTAACCTTCAGACTCCGAGATAATAAATTTCTGTTATTTTAAGCCAGCAAACCTTACAGTGCTTGCTTGGGTAAAGGTGTAATAGAACGGTAACAGAGTTTAGTTCCCTGATGAATGGTTTTTGTCCCCTATGGAGAAAAACTCCCATTTCCTTAAAGGACCAGAATTCTAGAAGGTCCGTCTCCTTGAGGACCAGCCGTTTCCACTTACCCTGACGAATGGAATTGGGCATGCCCCAGCCAGGCCTGCTCTTGAGGGCAATTTTCTGGCGACAAGCCCTGTTGAGGATTTCCAGGTGTAAGAATTTACTGTCTTTGACAGTCGTCGTATCTCTCCAGATTTCTTAACTGAAGATGAAATATTTTAATATGAAAAGTCATATATATTAAAGTGACTACATCAATTAGCCTTCATATGTAATCAAATCTGGAGCATATATTTTCTTAAATGATGATAAATCCTCTTAAAATTTTTCTATCTAGCCTCTGATACATGACAAAGTTAGGTATTTCTAAAGCAAGGGAAGGTTGTCCTTTCCACGCAACTAATCTCCCCCCTTTTTTCCTCCTACAACGCACATATGTAGGGATGTATAATTTTTATCAGACAGACCAAGAACTGACAATGTCTAGTGGGTAATTAATTTCTGGACAATTGAAAAAAAGTAGTAAAAAGAAAACTGTATGTAACCATTTGGGGGCACTGTGAAAAAGAAAAGGAATTCTTAACCTGCAGTGCCCAGACCAGCCACACAAAGGAGATCAGAGGGTTTAATTAAAAAGGGCACGTGCTCAGACCCTTGTCAGAATTATTACAGGGGCCAAAGAACTAAAGGCAGAAGGAATCTTGGCAAAAAAAGCAAGACCATTGGATTGTTTGGAACAGCAGACCCAGACCCCGCACCCATGAGTTGGTGGGGCCCTTATTGTAAGGTTTGACCCACTCACATCCCCCAAATTGCAACCATACTGGGATTCTCCTTTACTTTTTGTCCTTTAAGAAGAAAAAAACAACAACTTTGTTTCAACATTGCTACTTTTTTTTTTTTTTTTTAGAGAGAGTCTTACTATATCTATCCCCCTCCGTAGAGTGCTATGGCGTCACAGCTCACAGCAACCTCCAACTCCTGGGCTTAGGCAATTCTCTTGCCTCAGCCTCCCGAGTAGCTAGGACTACAGGCACCTGCCACAACGCCTGGGTATTTTTTGTTGTCGCAGTTTGGCCGGGGCCGGGTTGGAACCCACCACCCTTGGTATATGGGGCCAGCACCCTACCCACAGAGCCACAGGCTTTTTAAAAATTATTATTTCAGACTGATATAAGACTGCAAATGTTTAGCTTACCTTGTTTTCACTTCTAAGGTTAAGTTTAAGTTGCAGTTGAGGGGGCCTGCTGAACACCTCCCACTGTGCACATCCGGTGAGACCCCACCAATCACTCTCCCTCCTCCCCCCTCTCCTTTCCCACCTCTAGCCTCCCCCCTGCTAGACTATATCTGTGTTTTTCTCTCCTGCAGGCCTGTAATTGTTTTTCATCTGACTTCATATTAGTATTGAGTACATGGGATACTTGCTTTTCCAATTTTGTGAAACTTTGCTAAGAAGAATGTGTTCCCCATCCATCCAGGTAAACACAAACGTTATAAAGTCTCCATCTCCTTATGGCTGAATAGAAACTCCATGGTGTACATAGACCACAGTTTGTTAATCCATCCATGAGTTGACGGGTACTTGAGTTGCTTCCACATCTTGGCAATTGTGAGCTGCAATAAACATTCTGGTGCAGATGTCCTTGTGGTAAAATAATTTTTTTTTTTTTCAGAAAAATAATTTGATATTTGTCCATTGCAGATTGTTCCTTCTAATCCTTTATTTAAAAAGTAAAGGAGAGGGTGGTGCCTGTGGCTCAATGGAGTAGGGCGCAGGCCCCATATGCCGGAGGTGGTGGGTTCAAACCCAGCCCCAGCCAAAAATTGCAAAATTAAAAAAAAAAAAAAAAGAAAGTAAAGGAGAATAAATAAATGAATCATAAAATAACAGTTTCAACCCAGTCATCATTTCGGAGCCTGGAATGTTATCTCCCCCTTGAAAAAACAAAGGTGGGGATTTTTACCTGTTCTTCACGCGTTGACCTTGCTTCTGGTTGTCAGTAGTATTTTTGAATTTGCTTTGTCTCAAGTGTTTTACGTGACACTCTGGTTTCCTTGACCTTTGCTTTTCCACAGCGGATGTGGTAGGTTATTTTTTTCTTTCTCTCTCTCTCTCTTTTTTTCTTTTCTTTTTTTTTTTTTTTTTCAAAGCTTCAGCTTTTAATTTGTTCAATGTCAGAATAACCTTAGCACATAATTCAGGACCAGCCTGGCTTTGGTTTTGAATTAATAGGCTAATTGCTTCATTTTCATTTCACTTGGGGTGTCAGCACATAACTAAAGAATGTTTTAAAATCAAACCTGTTTTGTGACCATTTGTTTTCAATGCTAGTCTTGAATATTCTGCCTTGAATATTCTGTACTATATGTAGATAAATTGCCTGCACAATTGAAGAATACAGGTATACCTTTTTACCATTAATTACAAATAAAACCTTTTAATGCATACCTCAAGTTGGTATGTGAAAGTAATAAAGAATATCTAAGCCATTCTTCATTGTGACAAATCCTTTATGGTGGAGTCAGTGAGAAAATTTAAAAGTATATTTTAAAAGGCAATGATATACCACATTGGCATATAAATACATCCTGAGGGTATTCATATGTTTATAATATAAAGTGGCCTCTATACCCATCAGTGATAATGCAGTTAAGGACATTGTACATCTGTAAGTTTTTAAGGTCTTTCTACTATCTTTGCACCACTAACATTTTAATCGCCTGGGAGCTTATAGTAAATGCCAAACCTCAAATCTCAATCTCTGGACGTATTGTACAAATTGCACACTGTTTTAAATTGTGTACAGACTTTATGTCCACCCTATGGAATTAGTTCTTGAATAATTTTCCCAGAACATAGCTACATCCTATCTCTAAAAGAAAAAAGAAACAAAGAAAAAAACAAACATTACCCAGGCATGGTGGTGCACACCTAGTACAGCTACTCGGGAGGCTGAGGCAGGAGGATCCCTTGAGCCCAGGAGTTCAAGGCTGCAGTGACCTGAGTTTGCACCACCACATTCTAGCCTGGGTGACAGAGCCAGACTTTTTTCTCAAAAACAAATAAATGAAGTAAAATAATAAATTAGAGTAACAATGCCTTAAGGAACGCCATTTCTTGAAATGTTGACGATACTTCCTGATCCAAAGATATGAGCTTCCTCATTTATTTTTATTTGACTTTACTTTTGAGAACCACAAAGTAAGGAAAATCTGTAAAGGTTGTTATCACTACTTAATTTCTTGGCCTTTATTTATTTATTTTTTAAATGTCCATAGGACAGGCCAACAGACTGGAGATTCAGGTAAGTACTGATGTTTCAGAAACTTTTGTTTTGTTGTTTATAAAGCCTCACCCCCAGCCCCTGGTATGTGTGTGTGTGTATATATATTTTAATAGCAGAACAAATGGATTAAAGCAGATGAAATAGAACTTGTGACTTATCATTGCTGGTGACCTGGGTTGTCCTGCACAGTGCAGAGCCCTTCTTTACAAAGCTAAACAGTCATACTTGGCCTGGGAGGAGCTCGCGGGAGCAGGTGGATGGAGAAACTGTGGACCCAGCGGCTGTGTCACAGCGACACAGCGAGTCAGCAGATCCCTGACGACCTGTGTGAACCACAGAATGCTAGTTGGTTCCTTTCCACCTGCTAAACTCCCCAAGAATCTCCTTTGCAAAGATTCATATGGAAGGAGGAAAAATATAAGAAAGGGAGTTCTTGAGGGCATAACTTCAATCAGCAAAGACAACTTGATAGTTTCAAAGGCACCGACACCCAGCCTTCTTTCCTCCATAACTTCTATAATCAGGGTCTCACCACTGGAGACGGGTGAATCAAAACTTAATGGAAAGCAGCTTTTCTTGTATTCACTATAATTCATGCCTGTTCTAAATAAGCTATCAACATCTACATTATTGTAGGTCACGACTGTTGGATTGGAATTACAGTGATGGAGTTGGTGTTGTGAACTCTGATATGCAAAAGAATTCAGGCAGAAAATGACTGGGGAAGGAAAATGCAACTCCTAGTTCCTCCTCGGGTATATTTGGAAAACTGGGCCACTTGGCCCTGCCTTCCAAAGAGGCAGGTGCAAACTGGACAGTCATCCAGTTTCAGAGGGCATATTAAGAAATGTGTTTCCCTAAATCTAGGAAATGATTTTGTTCTAGACACTAACCTAATTTGTCCATCAGATCATTTAAGATTTTTCTTTTAAGTATATGTTTATCATTTTCCTATATATATTTTTAAAGACAGAATCTTACTTTGTCACCCTGGGTAGAGTGCCAGGGCATTGTGGCTCACAGCAACCTCAAACTCTTGGGATCAAGTGATCCTCCTGCCTCAGCCTCCTGCGTAGCTAGGACTACAGGTGCCTGCCACAATGCCTGGCTTATTTTTCTATTTTTTCCAGAGATGAGATCTCACTCTTTCTCATGCTTGTCTTAAAGTCCTGAGCTCAAGCCATCCACCTGCTTAGTTGCCCAGGAGTTCAAGGCTGCAGTGAGCTATGATTGCACCACTACACTCTTGCCTGGGTGACAGAGCAAGACCTTTTCTCAAAAGTAAATAAAATAAAATACAATAATAAATTAGATCGCCATGCCATGCCCTGCCCCTGTAATTTTTTTTTAATCTTTTCCTTTGTTATCCAGTAGCTGGAGGACTGATAATTACTCTGCATTTATCTACTAGCAAGTGCCATTAGAATTCTGAATTAAAAATAAGATTAATGATTTAATTTCGATCCAGTCAGGCTGACCGATTTTTTTTTTTTTTTTTTTTTTTTTTGGAAAATACTGATGTGATATAATGCTGTAAAAGAGTTAAGCATAATTTATTGATAAAACCATTTCAGTTGGAATGAGAGAGCTATTTGTCTACATAATGGTTCCTGAAATCACACATTGTTCTTTTCCATTATTTCACCGTAACATTGACTATTTTATTTTAACAAGCACATATGCCACTTAATATGTGCTAGGCAGTGTTCCAAGGGTCTTGTAAATACTCATTTATCCTTCATCATAACCCCGCCATCACCCCAAAACGAACGCTGACTATTTTCAGTGCATTACACCTGAGAGAAGAGGCGTGAGCCGCCATGGGAACTCACTCAACTAAATGTATCAGGTGAATTTGGGAGATGGGGTACAAACTTATACATCCCAGAACCAAAGTCTTGCTGCCTGGCCACTGCTCCATAGTCCTAAAAAAACAAGGTGAACTTTAGCTAATGTCAGCCCCAAATGTAGCTCTGCATCTTGGAAAGTAACTCAGTGGTAGGACTTTTGGATGTACAGAAAAAATCCTACATACATAAGGGGGTTCATATTTCTGTGGTCAGATCAAGCAGTGCAGGTATTTTCTTTTCTTAAGGATTTGTATAAACTTAAAAGTAGAAAGTTAAGACTTAGCATTTTGGAATAAAAGGGAGTAGCAGGTAATTATCTTCCCGAGGGAAAAGAAAAATAAAAAAAGATAATATGTGAAAGACTCCTCTTCAAGACAATAGATATTGATCAACAGGTACGTGATTCCAGAAAGATGGTTGACAAACAAGGTAAGTATTTAGCTTGCATAGCTATCGAGTTGGATGGATTCCAGGTAATAGCAGAAGGCTGGGGAGCTCAGATAACACCCAGTAGATTCTTGATTTCAGATGATAGACCTCAGAGTTTAGAGAGAAAGGGGCAGTAAAAGTGCTCTCTGGAGTGTGTACGAAATCCCTGATGCAGCATGCATGTGAGAAAATTGCCAGAAGACAAGGAGATAAGTGTCCAACAGATCAGAAGGCTATCACGCATGCCTGTTCTCACCAGCCAGAAGGTGAAAGAACAAACAAACAAAAACCTCAGCATCGCATAGAATGTTGAACATGGTCTTGTTCTAGGAAGAAAGGATAATGATTGCACCAGCCCAGGTACTATCAGGTCCTGCCTAACAACTCTGAGCCACAAGACTCAAACCTATCAGTCTCACCTGAAATTACTTAACTAAAGCCCAGAAGAAAGCCCTAAAAATTTTTAGAGAAAGTGAAAAGTACCCAACCTCCAAAGTGGCAAAATTCATAATAACCAACGTCCAAAGTGTAGAGAATTTGAAAGAATAACAACAAAAACTATTCAAACACACAAAGAAGAAAATATATATATTTTTTAAATGAAGAGTATTAATGAGCTGTGGGGCAATTTCAAGTACACTAAGATGTGGGTCATTGAAATACTACAAAGAAATAGGAAGGAAAGGATAGAAAAAAAAATTTTTTTTAGGCAATAATAGCCAGCAATTTTCAAAAAGATCGGAGAATCTTAACTAACACCAAGCACAAGAAGCATAAGAGAGACTTCTCCAAGGCATGTCAAAACCAATGATGAAGACAAAATCTTAAAATCATCCCAAGGGAAAAAAAATACATGTTATATACCTTTAGACTTCTTCATAACAATGCATTGGGGAAAAAAATCAGTGAAGAATTTTTTTTTAAGTACTTTAAAAAATTGTAGCCTAAACTTCTATACCCAGCAAAAGTATCTTCAGGTTCTTCATAACTACACAGACAAAAGTTGTAAAAGCATTTTCATCAAATTGTATCAAATATACCTGTAAAAGATAATTACACCATTACTAGAGATGACCATTCTAAGGTTGTTTTAGCTTTCAGAATTAATGGATGCCGTATTAACATTTAAAAGGAAGAAAATGTGATTATCCTACTACTGAAGACAAATAATTATTGCAATTCAACATTCATTCCTGATTTATTTTAAATGTACTCATCAAAATGAGAAAGAATAAAAAGAGAGGAATTTGGGTTGGCACCTGTAGCTCAAGCAGCTAAGGCACCAGCCACATACACCAGAGCTGGCAGATTCTAATTCACCCTGGGCCTGCCAAACAACAGTGCTTAGTGTACTTGAAATGTAATGACAACTACAACCAAAAAATAGCTGGGCATTGTGGCGGGCACCTGTTGTCCCAGCTACTTGGGAGGCTGAAGCAAGAGAATTGCTTAAGCACAGGAGTCAGAGGTTGCTGTGAGCTATGATGCCACAGCACTATACCCAGGGTGTTAAGTTTAGTTTCTGTATCAAAAAAAAAAAAAAAAAAAAAAAAAGAGAGAGAGAGAGGAATTTTCTCAACCTGATAAAGGGCATTTGCATAAAAACTAAAATCAATATCATAATGGTGAATTCTCACCCCCAAATTGGAAACAAAAAATATATATCTGCTCTCACCTCCTCCCTTCACCATCGTACTGAAGGCTCTATGCAGTAAAATAAGGGAAATAACTGTCCATACTGTAAAAAAACAAACAAAAAATCAAATCTACCTTTATTACAGATGACATGATCATCCATGTAGAAAGTCCAGTTACATATACAAAATAGCTACTAGAATTATTAAGTGCATTTATCAAGGTTGCAAGATAAAGATAAACACAGTAATAAATTCCATTTCTGTATCCCAGCAATGAACCTTTGAAAAAATGAGAATTTTGAAAATGATATCAAGGACAGTAACATCATCATTATTAAACACTCAGGGATCATTCTGACAAAGAATGGTCATGTAAGACCCATACACTGAAAACTACAAAATATTTGTAGACAAAAGCTGAAGGAGATGCAAACCCATGGCGAGCAACACTTTGTTCATGGTCTAGAAGACTCAGCACAGCTAAGATGTTTTTGTACACCATAAACCGATCAGTAGATTCAATGCAATCCCAGTTAAAATACTAGCAGAATTTCTTTCAAAATAAATAAATAAATTTCATAATAAATATGTAAATTCAAAAAACTGAGAATATGTACCCAGAAGAACCACTAAAAAATAAAAATAAATAAAAAAACTTGAAGGTCTTATCTATCTGATATCAAGATGATATAAACTACAGTGATCAAGACATCTTGATATTGTAATCAATTGATATCGCCTAGTAAGATAGATAAATAGTTTAATGAAACAGAGTAGAGACTTGAAAAGGAGACCCACAAATATAAGGAACAATTTGCACATGCACACAGAGTCAAATCCATATTTAAAGGTCATTAGAAGGAAGTTTTTTAGACCCACATCACCAGCCCATCTCTCAGGGCTCTGTGCAGACAAAATGATCAATGCTGGGTCCAATGAAGCCTTTGTTTCTTAAACAAACAGCATGATGTAGCCATTTCTACCTGATCAGAGTTTCATGGTGGCCATATCCAACTTGCCAACTCTGATGCAGACTGACCAATTTTTACTTCTCAGGTACAAAAGTCAAGGCACTGGTCATTAGGGATATTTGGAAGTATATTCAGGACAAGAATCCTGTAGCTTAATTTCAACACAAAGTTTTCTATATAACAGGCCAGCAGTTAGAAGTAATGGGTATAAAAGTGTGGGAGATGGGCGCAGAGTATGACCCAATTAATACAAAAAAGCTAAATTGCCTAAAAACTACACTGGTACCATAGAATACTTCTATTTGATAGATCTTTAAATCTGTTAACCTGTGATATTTATGATCTAATATATTCAATAATACTCAAAGAAATTCTAATCATCTTTTATCAGAAAAGATATATCATGCTAAAATGCTTTTTTTAAAGTTTTTATTGTTATCATACTATCTAAATGATTTTCCATTATTAATTTAAAATTAACTTGCATTTGTAAATGTATTTTGCCTTGTTAGACCCCATGTCAATTATTCATTTTAAAATGATGAATCTATTTCTCAAGGGGTGTAGACAGGGCCTAAACTGCAGCTGGTCAGTGCTGACTCTATGGCACGGAAGTGAGGAGAGGACGGTCAGCTGAGAGGGAACCACACTGGAGCGGCGGTGCTCCAAGGCGCAGAGCAGCAGCCATCTTTTGGCAATAATAGGGCTCACTCCCAGATATTAGGAAGCCACACCCCCTGTCTCCCTGGGCAACCAGAGGAAGCCGGGCATCTACTCAGGTGGCAATCACCATAGAACAGATCCTGGGACAGAAACGCAGGCCCCATGAGTAAAGGGTTTTCCTGAGGTGGTACTGGCCTGTTTGGAGCGCGGTGACTAGAAATGCACACACAGAGCCAGGAAGTTCCCAGGGCAGAGCTGACCCAGAGGACCACTTTACTGAGCCTAAGACGCACCTGACCCTCAGGGGATCGTCAGCCTAAAGACAAAGGAAGACAGGTGGCTAGAACTGACAGCTAACTGAATACAAACCTGCAGGAACAAAGATGGGGCCTGAGGTGCAGGCTCTGGGAAATCAAAACAGTTTCTTTTGTGCAGGGGAATTTAGCAGGGATAGAAACAAATTCCTGCAAAGTTGTTTTGTTCTGTTCTGTCAGTAACATCAATCAGGTGCAGGACTGAGTGAACACCCCCAGCCTCCATCAAGTGCCCGAGGTTGTCAGGCCTCACCTCCCCCTGCTAGATAAAGGCAGAGTGCTGCATCCTGGCTGAGCAGAAATAGATTTCCTTGTGATTCAGGCAGGTGTAAACCCCTGGAGTATCCAGGCAACTGAGTCACAGCCCTGCGGGGCTATCAGTGACAGGGTGTGACAGAGGTGCAAGGTGGGAAAGGAGGCATCAACCTTCCCAGACTGATCTATTTGCTGGATGGGTCCTCCTGACTCCACGGAACACTGGAGCAAGCCATATCTCAGTAGTCATCAGACCCCTGTGATCTAGTTGCCAGAGATCTTTTAATTTCTCCCACCTGAGACAGGTGCTGACTGAGACAATTAATTTGAACCTTTTGAACTGAGCTAATCGCCTGAGGACTATTTAGGTGGTGCCCTGGGCGGGTGTGGTTGTAGGAGGGTTTGATTTTCCTTTTCCAATTATTTCCTGTGGGGGGTGGGGTGACTTAATTCCTGATATTTCTCCATAGCTGAGACTTCAACCTAGTGTAACTGTTTCACTAGGGTCAAACAGAGACTAGCTGAAAACAAGACAGAATCACTTAGTCCCACCACAACAAACGGGTCCCCAGGTTTTCAGGACATAGCACTGTACAGGTCCTCGACAAAGCTCCGGGGGAAAATCAAATGGTGTGAAACAATCATGAGGCGGAATCAGCAGAAAAACTCTGGTAACATGAATAACCAGAATAGATCAACTCCCCAAAGGAAAGATATGGCCGATGTAACTGAAGATCCCATTCATAAACAGCTGGCCGAGATGTCAGAAATCAAATTCAGAATTTGGATTGCAAACAAGATTAATAGAAGGCAGGAAAATTTAGAATTAGAAATTCAAAGAGCAATTCAAAAGTCAAAATTAGAAATTTGAGGAAAAATTGAAGAGTTGTCTCAAGAATTTAACAAATTTAAAGACAAAACAACCAAAGATTTTGACACACTGAAACAAGATTTTCAGTCCTAAAAGATCTGAAAAATACAGTAGAAACCCTCAGTAACAGAGTGGAGCAAGCAGAAGAAAGGATTTCTGACATTGAAGACAAAGCCTTTGAACACTCTCAAACTCTCAAAGAGGAAGAGAAATGGAGAGCAAAATGTTTCATTCTCTCAGAGAGCTCTGGGATAATTCAAAGAAGGCTAATATTTGCCTCACTGGAATCCCTGAAAGTGATGAAATGACCTTGCAAGGCACAGAGGCCCTTCTCCATGAAATTATGAAAGACAATTTTCCAGACATGCCAAGAGATTCTGAGATTCAGATAGCAAACAGTTTCATAAACCCAGGACCACTCAACCTGAATAAGACATCCCCCAGGCATATCATAATTAACTTCACTAAAGTTAATATGAAGGAGAAAATTCCAAAAGCAGTCAGACGTAAGAAATCCATTACCTACAAAGGGAAGAAAATTAGAATGACTGCAGATCTCTCTGCTGAAACTTTTCAAGCCAGAAGAGGGTGGCCATCGACTTTTAATTTCCTAAAGCAAAATAATTTTCAACCCCAGCTAAACTGAGTTTCATTTATGATGGAGAAATTAAATACTTTAATGACATTCATATGTTGAAGAAATTTGCCATAATCAAACCAGTTCTTCAGGATATTCTCAGACCTATACTCCATAATGACCAGCCCAATCTTCTACCACAAAAGTAAACTCACTAAGAAACTTATGATCAAACTCCAACTTCCACAGTGGCAAAAGGATTAAAAATGTCCTCTGGACTATCAAAAAACTCGATACCCAAAATTTTGCCAGACTTATCAATATTCTCCATTAATGTGAACGGCTTAAACTGTCCTCTAAAGAGGCACAGGATAGCTGACTGGATACAAAAACTCAGGCCAGATATTTGCTGCATACAAGAGTCACATCTTAACTTAAAAGACAAACACAGACTCAGGGTGAAAGGATGGTCTCCATATTTCAGGCGAATGGTAATCAGAAAAAAGCAGGTGTTGCAATTCTATTTGCAGATACAATAGGCTTCAAACCAACAAAAGTAAGGAAGGATAAGAATGGTCACTTCATATTTGTTAAGGGTAATACTCAATATGATGAGATCTCAATTATTAGTATCAATGCACCCAACCAGAATGCACCTCAATTTATAAGAGAAACTCTAACAGACATGAGCAACTAGATTTCCTCCAGCTCTATAATAGTTGGAGATTTCAACACTCCTTTGGCAGTGTTGGATCGATGCTCCTATAGAAGCTGAGCAAAGAAATTTTAGATTTAAACCTAACCATCCAACATTTGGATTTAGTAGACATCTACAAAACACTTCATCCCAACAAAACTGAATATACACACTTCGCATCAGCCCACGAACATACTCCAAAAATCGATCATATCTTAGGTCACAAGTCTAACCTCAGTAAATTTAAAGGAATAAAAATTATTCCTTGCATCTTCTCGGATCAGTAACAACAGGAATCTGCATACTCACACAAAAACATGGAAGTTAAATAACCTTATGCTGAATGATAGCTGGGTCAGAGATGAGATTAAAAAGGAAATAGACAAATTTTTGAAACAAAATGACAATGAAGACACGAATTATCAAATCTCTGGGATACTGCAAAGGCAGTCCTAAGAGGGAAATGTATAGCACTGCAAGCCTTCCTCAAGAGAATGGAAGGAGAGGAAGTTAACAACTTAATGGGACATCTCAAGCAACTGGAAAAGGAAAA
>CAUYPK010021994.1:0-34009 GCA_963574355.1 Loris lydekkerianus
TAGCAATGACTCAGCAAGGCCCGGCCTGAAACTGCCTCTACCTAGATACAGCCAATGTGGTACCATGCCATTGGCCCAACCCTGTCACACACCTCATCCCCCGCCTTCTTTCCCCGCCCTTCCCCACGCTCTATATAAGCGGCTGCTTGACACAATAAAGTTGAGTTCCTGCTTAAAAAAAAAAAAAAAAAAAAAGGTTAAGGAATACAAAACTATAGTAATCAAGTATTCTTAATGTTGGCATTAAGAATAGACATATAGCTGAGCATTGTGGCAGGTGCCTGTAGTCCCAGCTACTTGGCAAGGGAATTGCTTAAGCCCAAGAGTTTGAGGTTGCTGTGACCGATGATGCCACGGCACTCTACCAAGGGCAACATAGTAAAACTCTGTCTCAAAAAAAAAAAAAAAAAAAAAAAAAATAGGCATACAGATTGATAGAATAGGATTAAGAGTCTACAACCAAACTGTGATGTTTATGTTAATTGATTTTGCACAAGAGTGCCAGCACAGTTCAATGAGAGAAAGAATAGTCTTCTCAGTAAATGATGCTGGATATCCTCATGACCTCTCCTTCACACCAGACCTAAAAATTAACTCAAAGTGTATTACAGAACTAAATATAGAAGCTAACTCTGTGCAACTTTTCTTAGAAGAATATGTAGGAGTAAATTTCTTTGACCTAGAGTTAGGCAGTGGTTTCTTACATAAATTGGACTTCACTGAAATTAAAAACTTTTAATGCCATGAAGGCTATGTTAACCAGTTTGATGAAAATATTTCAAATTGTATATAAAACCAGTAAATTGTACCCCATGATTGCGTTAATGTATACAGCTATGATTTAATTTAAAAAAGTGGGGGGCACCTGTGGCTCAAAAGAGTAGGGCACTGGCCCTATATGCCAGAGGTGGCGGGTTCAAACCCAGCCCCATCCAAAAACTGCCAAAGGAAAAAAAAAAAGGATTTAAAAAAACAAAAAACTTTAATGACTGGTTTGGCGCCTGTAGCACAGTGGTTACAGGGTTACAGCACCAGCCACACGCACCGAGTTTAGCAGGTTCAAACCCAGCCTGGGCCAGCTAAGCAATAATGACAACTGAAACAAACAAACAAACAAAAAATAATCAGGGGGCGGCACCTGTGGCTCAACAGGTAGGGCACTGGCCCCATATACCAAAGGTGGCGTGTTCGAACCCAGCTCCAGCCAAACTGCAACAAAACAAACAAACAAACAAAAAATAGCGGGGCCTTGTGGCAGGTGCCTGTAGTCCCAGCTACATGGGAGGCTGAGACAGGAGAATCGCTTAAGCCCAGGAGTTGTAGGTTATTGTGAGCTGTGATGCTACAGCACTCTACAGAGGACAATAAAGTGAGACTCTGTCTCTAAAAAAGAAAAAAACAGCTGGACATTGTGGCAGGCACCCATAGTTTTAGCTACTCAGGAAGCTGAGACAAGAGAATCGCTTAAGCCCAAGAGTTTGAGTTTGCTGTGAACTGTGACACCATGGCACTCTACCAAGGGCAACTTAGTGAGACTCTGTCTCAAGAAAAAAAAAAAAAAACAACTTTTGTGACATAAAGGACACCAAGAGTGTGCAAAGAAGCCAGGCAGGGTGGCTCACACCTATAATCCCAGCACTCTGGGAGGCCAAGGCAGGTAGATTACCTGAGTTCACAGGTTCAAGACCAGCCTGAGCCAGAGCGAGACACTGCCTCTAAAAATAGCCAAGTGTTGGGGTGGGCACCTGTAGTTCTAGCTACTCGGGAGGCTGAGGCAAGAAGATCGTTTGAACCCAAGAGTTAGAGGTTGCTGTGAGCTATGATGCCACGGCACTCTACCCCAGGCAACGAAGTGAAACTCTGTCTCAAAAATAAATAAATAATAAACAAATAAATAAATAAATAAAAGAATGTTCAAAGACATCCTACAGAATGGGAAAACATATTTGCAAATCATAATAGATAAGGCATAAATATCTAGAGTTAAAAAGAACTCTTACAACTCAAAAATAAGACAAGTGACCCAATTTAAAAATGGGCAAAGGATCTGAGTAAACATTTCTCCAAAAAGATATACAGATCGCCAATAAGCATATTAAAAGATGCTCAGCATCATTAGCTGTTAGGAAAATCAACTCAAAATTGCAGTGAAATACCACTTCATACCTAGTAGGGTAGCATAATCAAAAAGACAGCTAATAAGTGTCAGTGGGAATATGGAGAAACTTGAACTGTTGATGAGATTGTAAACTAGTGGGCTGCTTTGAGAAACTATCTGGCAATACTTCAAAAGGTTAAACATAGAGTTACCGGCAGTTCTGCTCTTAAGTGTATACCCAAAAGAACTGAAAACATGTCTGCACAAGTCTTGTGCATGAATGTTCACAGCTACCTTCTTCCTATTAGCCCAAAAGTAGCAACAATCCTAATGTCCATCAACCAGTGAATGGAGAAATAAAATGCAGAATAGGTTAAGAGGAAATAAAGTACTAATAGATATCATAACATGCATGAGCCTTGAAAATATTTTGTTAAGTCAAAGAAACCAGTCATAAAAATCTACACTGGCTGATTCATCTATGTGAAATGCCAGAATAGGCAAATCTATAAGAGACAGAAAAGAGATTATCGTTGCCTGGGGCTAGGGAGAAGTATCATCAGTAGGAAATAAGGAATGACTGGTAATGGGTGTAGGTTCTTTTTGGCAGTATAAAAATGTTACAAAATTGCTATGGTGGTGTTTGTACAACTCTGCATATATTTTAAAAACCATTGACATGTTTGGTGAATTGTTGGATATATGAATAACAAAAATTTTTAAATCAAGCAACATCTAACTTAAAAAATATAAAGAAGTAAGAAAAGGATACTTACAAATGTCTCTATTCTTTATCTTCTGGAGATAAGGGAAGGGGAAAGGGGTTGGTTGTATCTTAGCTATCATTTTTCTTTCTTTTTAAAAAATCCTAGTGGCTGACTAGGTTTATTAAATAAATACACTTTTGTGTTGAATGATAGTAAATCATAATTCATTTTTGACAGGAATTGAGTTCTTCTCAGACTTTATCTCATGATGGAGGATTCTTCAATAGACTGGAAGATGATGTTCATAAAATTCTTATTAGAGAAAAAAGAAGAGAACAGCTTACAGAATATAATGGAACAGATAATTGTACAGCTCATGAACACAACCAGGCATGTAAAGTAGAAAATTCTCTTTAAATCACAGTGAAATTAAAATGCTGTTCGTCTTTTTTTTTTTTAACAAAGCAGTAGAATCTAATTATGATTATAAATAATAGTTTTAGTGTATCGTCTTAGTCATCATGCAGATATTTATATTAACAAGTATGAAGTATACTGTATGAAGTAGTTCATTTTTTAATGACTATTTAGCATGTGCTATATGCTACATATAGATAGGCACTGGTATGAGAGAGTGGGAATACCAAGTTGGATAAGACCTTCTTCCCGTAGACACTCAGGACAGGGGATATGTGGAGGTAGGCCTGTAAAGGGATTATCATTCAGTATGATGGAGACTTCTAAGGGAGATAAGGACAATAAAAAAGAAGTTTTAAATAGCAAAGGTAATAGATCACTACTGGGGTAAATTGTGATGTGTATATTAAAAGGTGACATTTGGACTAGATTTTCAGTGATGAATATAAAATGAGAAATTGAGAAAGGCTTTGTAGTTGCAAGGGTCCCGAGTTAAATAAAACACCTTCGACTCAATGTTCAGGAAGCTGAAAAATTTTGCAACTAAGTTTGGGGTTAAGTATGGGATGACATGACTGGAGAAATAGTTTTGTTTTATGTTATAAATGTCTTTTCTGTGAAACTAAGAAGTCAGAATTTATCCTATACAACAGAGAAAGCTGTAGCCTGTGAATCAAATTTGGTCAGTGGTATGTTTTTGTGGGAGCCATGAACTAATAATGGTATTTACATTTTCAAAATACTGCTTTAAAAAAAAAAAAAAGAAAAGAGAATATGTGACAGAGACCCACAAAGCCTAAAATATTTACTATTAGTTCCTTTGCAGAAAAAAATTTTGGCAACCTCTGCTATAGACCAGTATTACCCAAAATGTATTATTCAAAGGAAAATGCTTTCTCTTCTAATACCCTACTCTTAGATGCAGGAAGAGGTATGACCTACTCCCTTGCTGTTGCATCTTAACTCTCACACATTAAGTGTGTTACCTCTCAGACCTCTAAGTCTGCATATATTTTTGTCACCACAGTCACAGGTCTGTTTTACTTCCTCTTAACTATGAACCTATTCTTTATCTTATATTAACCTCTAGTCCATAGTTTCGCCCAGCCTGAAATTTGTAGTGAACACTTTGCCCTACTTCTTTAATTTTCTTCTTTTCTCTTCTTGCCAGTCTGCAGCATTGGCTTGCACAGTATTATCTACCTTCTCTATTCTAATTGAATTTCTGGGCGAGCAGGTATTGCTGAAAAATATTTTTCAAAACAATGCTATTGTTCTTATATGAAAATCAGTACTGTGTAACTTTTGCCACATTCTCATTGCCACTTAACAGTCCTTTGATTTACTCTTTCTGAATTTGACAGATTCCTACAAAACTTACCCCAGATTTTAAGAACCAGGTCCCATCCTTTTATTCTGTTCAATGGATGTTACATTTTGTTTACTAAGAAGACTGATAATTAGTCATTCGATATTGTGTTTATTATATGGCGATAAGAGAGACCTTAAAGGGTATTTACTTAGTGCAGCCATAAGATTGATTTATAAATAATACTATTCCATGCAAAAATCTATTTTCAATTTAGTATTGGGAAATCTTTGCCTACTCTGAGGTATTTGTGAGCTTCTTTCTTTCTGGCATTAAATTTAATATTTTCCTGTCTTGCTTTGACTGCCAAATTTTATGTACAGTCCAAGCAACCCTGTTACCATTTTGGTTAGTTTATCCTCTTCCCCCATTTTCATTGATTATAATTTTCCCCTTCATATAGTCATTTTTAAACCAACTCAGATCATTTTTGGATAGAAGGAATGATATTAATATATTTCAGCAAATACTTAGTTACCCCAAGCCCTTTTATAGCAAAATAAAGTATATATAAGCTTAATTAAATACTTAACTAGTATTAATGATACTAGTATAATGAAACCAAAGTGATAGTGTACTATAGTGGAAAGAGAATAGATTTTAAAATCAGACAAACCCAATAACAAATCATATTTCTGCAGCTAATCAGCTGTGTTATATTGGAATGAAATACCTGCCTTTCTTGTGCTGTTACTACAAATTAGGAAAGTTAGCAATTATGAGCAACATCTTTTGCACAGTATGTTGTACACAATGTATCTAATAGATAATTATTTTACTAGAGGCTAAAGGACATACTGATAAAGTACAATAGTAATTTACAGGAATGGGGATCAGGGATGGCTTTGTGAGGAGAAAATAGCACTTGAATTAGAAATGTAAGAAAGTAAGATTTAAACATACAGAGGTGAGGAAGAAGAAAACTGGAATACCTTAAGTAAAAGTATGGAGACAGTGAAGTATAAACCAGTTTAATTAAAACAGAAAATTCATAGAAGAATGTAGTATAAATTTGATAAGGTAGGTTGGAAAAGATTGAGGAGGATTTTAAAGCCTGGCTTATAATTAGTCAGTAAATAGTAAAGAATTTTTGAAGGATTTTGAGCAGAGAGCAAAGTTTTAAATGGTGATATTAATTTCACTGAAGTACCTAGGAAAAACTGAAGGGAAAAGTAAAGATTATGCTAGGTATTAGTAAGGATATAGAACAACATAACATACCACTAAGTAGAAGAAATATAAATAAATAACCATTTGGCAAATAATTCGCTATTAACTTTTGAAGATGATGGGCATGACCTGTGTTCTAGAAATTCTTCTACCCCTAGATTAAACCCTGGAGACGTGTTCAAGAAGAATGTTCAAAACTCAGTTGTTGGTAATAACAAATCAATAGGAGAAATGAATGAACTATAGTAACATTAGCAACATGGAATAATATCAAGAATATAATATTTACTGAAAAGCAAGTCATCAAATAATAATAGTTTAATATCATTTACATAATTACAAAA
Organism: Loris lydekkerianus; assembly: GCA_963574355.1. Lineage (NCBI taxonomy): Eukaryota > Metazoa > Chordata > Mammalia > Primates > Lorisidae > Loris > Loris lydekkerianus. The sequence continues at coordinate 6,106 of CAUYPK010021994.1, forward strand.
AACAGAAAATGTAATATATTATTCATGGATTCATATACTCGTAATTAAGACTTAGTGGCAGGTAATTTATCTTAAACACTGCTAACAGATGCCTTTTTCTAAAGCATGATTTTTAGCATGCTGTGTTGGACTCTTAAACTTCATTGTCTATTGAATTAAGTACATGTACAATGTCCTTAACTTGACATTCAAATTTCTTGGCTGTACTTTTCAAATTGAGTTTCCTAAACCATTTAATAGGCTCTAAAATCAACTTTAGTAGATGATTACAAAAAAATTAGGACATAAGTCGGCTCCTATAGCACAGTGGTTAAGGCGCCGGCAATGTGCGCTGAGGCTGGTGGCTTTGAACCTGGCCCGGGCCAACTGAATAACAATGACAGTTGCAACAAAAAATAGCTGGGCATTATGGCAGGTGCCTATAGTTCCTGCTTGGGAGGGTGAGGCAAGAGAATCGCTTAAGCCCAAGAGTTTGAAATTGCTATGGGCTGTGATACCATGGCACTCTACTGAGGGTGAGATAGCAATACTCTGTCTCAAAAAAAAAAAAAAAAAAAAAAAAAATTGGGACAGGAGAAAACATCAGAGTATGTGACACTTATTTATAATTTATGAAATTTATTTCTGTGTATGCATGTATCTGTATATACATAAACAACATATATACATAATATGTACATCTATATACTGACATGTATGTGCATTCCAAGTCATGATATGTATAAAACATTCTTGTCAAGGGGTCATTGTGAAATGCATTTGAAAGCATTGTTCTGCAGTATAGCCTCAACCTAATTAACTGTATGTATACTTCCAAATTTTCTTGTAGCTGGAGCAGACCACTCTTAGAATGTTAAGCCCTTCATAGCTTTGCTCAAGGTTCATTTCATATGTCACCTCCTCCCTGAAGTTTTCTCTCACTACCCCAAACCAGCCCCAAACACTAGAAACAGAACACCTGGATACGATCTTTCCTTTCTTGATGCCCCATAATAACTTGTTTTACTGGGCGGCGCCTGTGGCTCAAAGGGGTAGGGCGCCGGTCCCATATGCCGGAGGTAGTGGATTCAAACCCAGCCCCCAGCCAAAAACTGCAAAAAAAAAAAAACTTGTTTTACTTATGGCATATTTCACTAGCACATTTTTTCTTAGCATTCTTAATAGGTTGCAAGTCCCTTGTGGGCACAGACTTTATCTTATGCATGCTTTATTCCATCTTAGTATAGTATCTTCTTATTTAGAAGATAATTTTAAAAATATTTATTGCAATATAGGACTTAATTAAAAATGAGTATACATTAAAACATGACTTTCTGTTTTAAAAAGTAATGATGTTTATTGTAGAAATTTTGGAAGCTACTGATAAGTAAAATGAAGAAATGATAATGGCAAAAATAAACATTTAAGGCCTTGTATGTATATGCTGGGTACTGTATTAAGAACTTAAAAGGCATGCTCTCATTTAATTTTTAACAATTAACTACGAAGTTTAGAGGTACCATTATATCCCCAATTTGCAGATGTAGTTGTAGTGAGTGGCCCTAATCTCACTAACTTAGAGAAAACAACTACAGTATTTATGTTTCAGTGTGGTCCTACTTTTCTATGGTTGTATAAAAACAGCAAGGTAGAAATTGTTGTATAGACAGCTTTTTCAGTTCAATACAGATGGTTAGCATGTCATGACATTAAGTAATTCGTATACATTAAATAATTCTCTTTTTCAGGCAAATTGCCTTCACTGAGAAAAAAATTTTTTAAACATACCAATTTAATAAAACATCTCTTTACTTGCTACATTTTATCAAGTTTATTGTTCATATGTTTGTCATAATGGTTACAACTAATTTTCCCAGTTTTCATTTGCATCTTGATTTTGTTAGTGCTGTTTGATGTCAGTTTCAGAAGGACTTTTCTATTCAAAGATGATAGATAGTCATACTCAGCTGTATTTTTAAAAATACTTACATGGTTCACTTTATTTTCTGAAGTAAAATAATACCCAAGCACAGTGCCTCATGCTTGTAATGTTAGCACTCTGGGAGGCTGAGGTGGAAGGATCCTTCGAGCTCAGGATTTGGAGACCAGCCTAAGAAAAAGCTAGACCCAGTTTCTACTAAAAATGGAAAAAATTAGCTGGGCTTACCCCTGTAGTCCCAGCTACTTGGGAAATTGAGACAGGATTGCTTGAGCCTAGGAGTTTGAGGTTGCTGTGTCTCAAAAAAAAAAAAAAAAAAAAGTAAAATACTATTTTATTATTTAATGATAATATACTCAATATAAAATAATTTTGATAAAAGGAAGATTTAAGCAATAAAGTAAACTCTTTAATAATTCCATGTCCAAAACAGTTATTAAAATTTTGTTGTATATTCTTCCAGAATTTTTTCTTTGTACATATCATTGTAATGTTGGTATCATGCAGATATATTTTATAGTTCTATATCATTTTTTTTTAGTTATGTGAATTTATCATGTTATTTAGCTTATATTGTGTTGTTTGGCATTTAAATTAATGTGTATTTTTTGGTGACAGATTTACAGTGAAAACTTTCATAGATACTTCCTTTCCTCACTTATCTGAGATTAGTTCCTAAAAGTGAGATTCTTTAATTTATAGTATTATATTTCTAATCTTTATTTACCCACCTCTTCCTTGAACTAGAAACTTGGATTGCAGCATCTACCTTCTTCACCTGCCACATTCAGGCTCTCATTAAATGCTGGTGATTCTCCCTCCAAATTATTTCTAAGATATGCTTCTTTTACTTGCTTCCACCATAATCCAAAGGCATAATCTCATCTGATCTGGGTTTGTAGTGGCAACGAAAGGCATCTTTTTACCTGTCTTCGACATGCAAAGGAATCCTTTACAAATGTAAATCAAACATTCCAGTTTAAAATCCTTCACTGCTTTCCATTTTACTTTGACTAATATGCAGACTGTTCTGATAGCCTACAAGACTCTGAGATCAAACCTCTACCCCTTGCTCTAAAGTCATCTTGTAAGTCTTCTTGTATCACCTTCTCCCTCCCTAACCTCCAACAATACTACCCTCTTTTTTTTTTTTTTTTTTTTTTTTTGTAGAGACAGAGTCTCACTTTACTGCCCTCGGTGGAATGCCGTGATGTCACAGGACTCACAGCAACCTCCAGCTCTTGGGCTTCAGCGATTCTCCTGCCTCAGTCTCCCGAGCAGCTGGGACTACAGGTGCCCGTCACAATGCCCAGCTATATTTTTTGTTGTTGCGGTTCAACCGGGTTTAGGTTTGAACCTGCCACCCTTGGTATATGGGGCCGGCGCCCTACTCACTGAGTCACAGGCGCCACCAATACTACCCTCTTTTTTTCTTTAAATTCTCCTGGCCGTTTCCTGCCCCAGGGCCTTAAACATACTGTTTTTTTTCTACCTAAAAAGCTCTTTTCTCTACTTTTTACTTAGCCAATTTCTACCCATCATTCAAGGTTCATCTTAAGTGTCACTACCCTAACCCACAAGGGAGTAATCCACATTATTCTCTTTACAGTGTTATGTTTCTTTTCTTCATAGATTAAACCTTGGTTTCTAATAACAGCATTTGTTTTTGTAATATTTGTCTCCTTCACCAGAAAAGTCTCATGAAGGCAAGAATCTTTTCAGTTCTTTTAACTATTGTACACCAGCACCTAGCAGTTAGATGGTCAGTATTTGGAGAATTTGTTAATATTGCTACATAATGCCTTAGATAAATAGAGGCAATTTATATTTTTATTAAAATATGGCTTTGGGGTTGTTTTGGTATATGGTGCAAGATGACAAAGACTTAACTTGATTTTTCCCAGGTAGCCATTTTTTCTGTAACATATCATTCTGTAATTTAGCCTTTTCTGACTTATAAAAAATATTATCTTTACATTAGAGTAAATTCTTATATGTCAAGTCTCTTTGTGAACTTTCTTTTCTGGTACGTTGCTTTGTCAACCTAGGTGCCATGACCATACTCTTTTAATTATTTTTGCTTTATAGTATATAATTATTTGATAAGCAAATCCCTCTTCATCAAATTAACTTTTTATTTGTTTCCATTCTGTATTCTCCCAGATGAAGTCTTTACTAAGTTCCAAGAACAAAATTCTATTGAAATTTCAACTGAAATTTTATTGAACATACAAAGTAATGTTTAAAAGCCTTCCTATCGAAAACATACTTTGTTCTACATCATTTTCAAATTTTGTGATTCTCTTAGTATAGGTCATAAAGATTTCTTAATTTCACTTTTCTGTTTTTTTTTTTTTTGAGATAGTCTCAAGCTGTCGCCCAGGGTAGAGTACCGTGGTGTCAACCTCAAACTCTTGGGCTAAAGTGATTCTCTTGCCTCAGCCTCCCAAGCAGCTGGGACTACAGGCGCCTGCCACAACACCCAGGCATTTTTTTGTTGCAGTTGTTATTTTAGCTGGCCCAGGCTGGGTTTGAACCTGCCAGCTTAGTGTCTGTGGCCAGCGCCCTACCCATTGAGGTACAGGCGCCACTGTTCTGAGTATTTTTTGTTGCTGTTGGGAGTAAATTATTTTTCTAGTTATGTCTCCTAGCTATTAATGGCTAATATAGAAACTTATTTATTATTGTTTTTTGTATTTTTTATTATTTATTTTGTAGTTTTAAGGTATTTTTCAGTTCTTTTGGATATACAAGACAGAGCATTTATGCATTCATTCAAAGCCCTGAGATTGTTTTAGGGTATGTTTGTAGTCTGAGAGTAATTACAAATATTTTATTTATTTGCACTGTACATAATTTGAATTATATAATTGAGACAAAGTGGAAATGTAGTCAACAGTTTAAGGTTGCCTTAGAAAACTAAAATCAGGATTTCCCTCTTAAACTTTTCATAAAGGAATATTGACAGAAAGATCTTACCTCTAACATAAATAAGCATTTTTCACTTTTTAGGAAGTGGTTCTGAAAGATGGAAGAATTGAAAGACTAAAGTTGGAACTTGAAAGGAAAGATGCTGAAATCCAGAAGCTGAAAAATGTCATCACTCAATGGGAGGTTTGTGTCCATTTACACAAGAAAATAATTTGATACATTTCTACATTTTCTGTTTTCTAACATGTAAATATATTTAATATTCAGTTGGTAGAAACAGTTATTCTATTTAGGTTTTTCCTAACTTTAATTTTTATTTTGCTAATTAGGTTTTTAAACCCTTTGATTAATGATTTTACGTTTGAATGATAACATAATTTGTTTTTACAAAATCAGTTTTAATGAGGTACATTTTTCATGCATTATTTATTTTTTATTATACACATAACCATTTTAAGGATACACTTCAGTAGCATTAAGTATCTTCACAATATTGTGTAACCATCATCATTCTCTGTTTCCAAAACTTTTTCATTATCTCAAACAAAAACTCCATACCCATTGAACAACTCCCTAGTTTTCACCTTCCCTAGCCCCTGGTGACCTATAATATTCTCTATGAATTTGCCTAGTCTAGGTACTTCACATAGGTAGAATCAAAGTAATACTTATCCTTTTGTGTCTGGCTTCTTTCACTTAGCATGATGTTTTCAGGGTTCATCGTGTTGTAGCATGTTTCAGAATTTCATTCATTATATGTACATATGATATTTTGTTCACTTGTGCACAAGTATCTGTGTCCTTGTTCTAAGAGTGGAATTGCTAGATTTTGTCATAGTTCTGTTTAACTTTTCTTTTTTAAAGACAGAGTCTTACTTTGTCACCTTCGGTAGAGGGCAGTGGCGTCATCATAGTTCACAGTAACCTGAGACTCCTGGGCTCAAGTGATCTTCCTGCTTCAGTCTCCCAATTAGCTGGGACAACAGGTGTCCACCACAAGACCTGTCTGATTTTCCTATTTTTAGTAAAGGGGGAGTCTTACTGTTGCTTAGGCTGGTCTCAAACTCCTGAGCTCAAGCAATCCATCTGTCTCAGCCTCCCGGAGTGCTGGGTTTGCAGGCATGAGTCACTGTGTTTAACTTGTTGATCAACTACCAAACTATTTTCATAGCAACCAAACTATTTTACACTTTCACCAACAATGAATGAGGGTTCCAATTATTCCACATCTTCACCAACATTTGTTTTATATACAATTTATTTTTAACTACAGGTCTATTACTCTCTTCTTCCTTTAGGCTTTTTAGAAAATCTTTTTGGGGAGGGAGCTGGGCATCATGGGTCACGTGTGTAATCCTAGCACTCTGAGAAACCAAGACGGGTAGATTACTTGAGGTCAAGAGTTCGAGACCAGCCTGAGCAAGAGCAAGACCCTGTCTCCACTTAAAATAGAAAAACTAGCCCAGTGTTGTGGTGGGTGCCTGTATTCCCAGCTACTTGGGAGGCTGAGGCAAGAGAATTGAGCCCAATAATTTGAGGTTGCTGTGAGCTAAGATGCTATAGCACTCTACCCAGGGTGACTGAGTGAGACTCTGTCTCAAAAAACAAACAAAAAAAAAAACAAAACTTTTTTTAATCTGTTACTCAAGTATCATTCTTTCTTGACTAGTATTATTAATAATAGTTACTTCTAACAATAGCATTATTATTAACCAAAAATAACTTACTGAGTGCGTATAAAATGCCAGGTACTTTTCTGGGCTCTGCACATGGAACAGTGATAAAATAAATCAAGTTCCAGCCCTAGTGGTTCTTAACATTTACCTTCCTCTAGTCATACCTTGAAGATTTATACCTACTAAAACCTTTTCTGACTACACTTACCCATCTCCCTTACCTTTTCTTTTATATTTTCCTTCACTTTTGTTGTACTAGGCCAAAGGAATACAAGGAGAGTTAGCAAAAAGCTCATAGTGTAATGGGGAAGATAAACATATAAATAATTTCAGCGCAGTGTAGGATTTATAATTGAGGTTTGACAGAGTGCTGCTTCAATAGCACAGAGAAAGGAATGTACAGGTAAAGAGTACAGTGTGTACAAAGGCATGGGAATGGTGCAGGTGCATTGTAGCTGACATTTTAGAGACAGGGAAAGACATAGGAGGTGAGATTGGAATGTTAGGTGGAGTTAGAATTTGAAGGTCTTTAAAAGGAAAGTGACATGATAATTGTTTTGTGGAATGATAATGCATGTAGGTGAGACCTGGAGTGAAAACAGTCTTGTAAAACAGTGAACAGGTATTTCATGTAAGAAGAACAAACTTTTGAACTGGTTCGGAAAATGGCAATGCAGAGATTCCATTTTGGACATACTGAGTTTGAAGTAGTTTTGCTATAAGCAGGCATATATGTTCAGAATGCAGTTGGACACAGTGGAGTCACAACGTGTGTGCATTTAACATTATCATCTTTACGTGTCTCTTTATCATGAAATTAAAAATGCTAGCAAGAGCATTGTATATTTCACATGTGCTCTGTATTGTAAACTACATGTTACTCTTACCCTATACATTTGTTTTTGTAGATATATTTACTATTCAGAATTATATATATGTCTATAACTATACACACTATTCTTAAATGCAGTGTAAGGAATTTTCGCATCTAATTTTGCTCATTTGCAATTTTAGCTTTATGAGCTGATTTAGACCCTAAAGTATGACTAAGAGGTGCTGGATGTTGCACAAAAGGTTTGAGCTAGAGATGGAGTTTGGTGAGCTATTAACACAGATTTGAGCCCGAGATTGCAAATATCATAGTGAGTGTAGTTCCATATTCATCATGAATACAGTTATAGTTATGTGTTTATGTTTTCCTGCTTATGTTTTTATGTTTCCATGTGACTTGTCTCCCTCATAGATTTCCTAGTTTCACAGCAGTCATACTCCCTTTGTATTCACTGTGGTGCTTTGGTTTACTGTACTGACTGCAGTATTACTCAGTAAACTTTGTTGGCTTACCATCAGCAATTTAATGGACAAAATACTATTTAGTAAAAGCCACCTTTATTGGACTTAAAATACATTTAACTTGATTTTACAGAAGTTTATTAATCTGGTAACTTCTATGCATATCTGTGTACATGAGAGAAAAAAATGAGAAGTTTCTTATACTGATCTATTTTCTTTAGACTTTTGTTTTTCTATAATATATGAAATGTATTGTTTTCTCTAATGTATTAATGTATTACATCTCTATAACTAATTTAGAGTGTTATGTGTTGAATCCTAATGTAGGTAGAAGATTGCTTAGAATATGGATGTTAATGTGGAACACAGTTCCTCTCGTTCATAACGTGGTCATTATGTAGTGTCAGAAGAAGCTAAGCCATTTGGAAAAAGAAGTTGAAAAAGAGTTGAAAGAGGTTTAGTAAATTGCTCATTTACATCAGCTAAAAATTACTATAGTAATAATTACTAATCAATGAAATAGCAAAAGATTAGTTGAACCTTAACTGAGAAGATAGACAACTGTATTCTAAAATTCAATAACCACTGAAAGTCTATCATAATTTAAATTAGGGTCAAACAGGCTCAGTGCCTATAGCCAAGCGGCTAGCGTACTGGCCACATACACCAGAGCTGATAGGTTTGAATCCAGCCCGGGCTTGCCAAACAACAATGACAACTACAACTAAAAAAATAGCTGGCATTGTGGCAGGCACCTATAGTCCCAGCTACTTGGGAGGCTGGGGCAAGAGAATTGCTTAAGCCCCAGAGTTTGAGGTTACTGTGAGCTGTGACACAACAGCACTCTACCAAGGGTAACATAGTGAGACTCTGCCTCAATAAATAAACAAGGGTCAAATGAAGTTAAAAATGTATTTTCTCAGTCACACTAGCATAGTTTGTATTATTCTGTAGCCACTTATTGAACAGTGGCAAATATAGAACAGATAATATAGAAAGTTGTACAATATTACTAGATAGTACTGATTTAGAATGTTGAATCATTTTTCTTATACTTTTCATCTAAATTATTTTGAATTCCTTAAGGGTTTTATTTGAGAACAAAAAGAGGAAGACTTCAGGAAAATTTAGTATTATACTTATTTTTCTCCACTTTTATCCCTCTCTTCTTAAATTTTTAATCACTTAACAATATTAATATCTATTATTGTGCCAGGGATTTAAGTAGTAGGTAGTTCTGATTACATTTCTTCCATCTTGTTTCTTTCATAGTAGTTTATGTCTTTGAGTAAGCCTAGAATTCACAGCTCAATAAATTGATAGTCATTGATTATATTATTTACTTTTTAAAAAATTAAATCTTTTTTCTTTGACTATTAGGCAAAGTATAAAGAAGTAAAGGCAAGAAATGCACAGTTACTGAAAATGCTTCAGGAAGGTGAAAGTAAGTGATTTGTATGTTTTTAGAATCTAAAATAATATCTGAAGATGTTTTTCAAATATATGATTTATTGACTCAACAAAATAGTGTTCAAGAGCATAGTAGGTCAACTGTAGTTAATAATAATTTCTATATTTCAAAATAGCTTGCAGAGAAGATTTGAAATATACTCACCACAAAGAAATGAGAAGTGTATGAGATGATGAAAATCCTAAATACTCTGATTTGATCATTAAACATCATAATGCATGTATCAAAATATCACATATGTACCATAAATATGCATAATTATTATGTATCCCAGAATTGGAAGAAACTCAAACAAAATAGAAAGGTATCCTAGAGTGATATAAGCTGTATATATTGGTATTATTATAAGCTGATGTTTTTGTTACAAGTCACTCTTAGAGCACCTCAGTTTTATACCTTAGTTTGTGACTATTCAGGTAAGAGAAACTCTTAAAATTTCAATTCCTATAAATTACTTAACTATGTTTAAAGGGAAAACAAGTATAACATTTGCTTAGGGGTCTGCTTTTTAGTTATTAGAGCGGGTGGCCTGTCATCACTTTTAGATTTTCTTTCTTGTTTCCTTCTTTGCTTTTCCACTACCCCACAACTCTTCATACTTTTGCTGCCCCTCTAAACTTTTGACAAGAGACCACCGAATAGGAAGCCAAGGAAATCAACCCCAAAATGATTAGAGATAGTAAGATTAGTAAAGTTGATGTTACATGAAAGCCCTTCAAATCAGTTGTGTTCCTCACTTTAACATAACAGAAAAGGAAATGTTTATTAACTTTTAATATGATATTTATGCAAAAAAATTGCAAACCACAAAGGACATGTAAATAAATAAATAAATTATCTGAATAGATTAAATATAAGAAATAATTTTCCTAATAATAAATGCTAATGAAATCCTAAATATGGCTCCTATGAGTACTGTATAAAACTTAAGAAAATGTGAAACTCACATTGAAGAATAATTGTTTCTAATAGTTGTATTCAGATGTGAAGATAGAGTCAGCCTTCTTTTCCTGTGGATTTTTGCATCTATAGATTAAAAAACATGCAGATCAAAAAAAAATTTTAAATTGCAGCTGTATTGAATATGTATAGATATTTTTATGGGAATTATTCCCTAATAATACAATACAGTAACCATTACATAGCATTTAAATTTATTGGATAAGTAATCTAGAGATAATTTAGAACATACATTAGGATATTTGCATAGTTATATGCAAATACTATGCCATTTTATATCCTCAAAATTTGATATGTTTGGGAGGCCCTGGAACCAATCTCCCAGAGATAACAAGGGATGATCTCAACCAACATTTGAAGTATATTATAAAACAACTATTATCAAATTGATATGAATAAAAACCAGAAATCATGGCCAGTTGATCATAGTGTATAGTCTTGACATAGAGTCAAACTTACATTTTTTATAAATTAACTGTTACATTACTTAACTATGATGAAATAGAGATTAAAGAATAATGGGGGAAGGCATTATTTTGACATTTAGATGTTAATATCCTGAGATTAATTTAGACCTGTGCATGTTACTGATTTCCATGTGGGTCCTTTAAGGAACAAAACTACAAAAAGAAAAAGAAAATGTTTAGAGGATATATTTCTACTTGAAGAAGTGAAGAGTATCATTAGACAATGTATGAATTTTAAATACATAAAAATAACATTCCCCACTAATAAACCGTTATAGAAAGCTATTTGGGGGACAGACGCATGAGGATTGCTTGAGCCCCGAGGAGTTTGAGGTTGCAGTGAGCTACAATTGTACCACTGCACCCCTGCCATGGGGACAGAGCAAGACTCTGTCTCTAAAAGAAAATTAAAAAAAAAGAATTTACCAGTGAAAAATAAAGGATATATAAGGTTAAGAAATATATTCATAAAGTAAAGACAAGAAATTGTTCTAACTGCACTGCTCTGCCATAGTTTACTAAAGTATCGTTAAAGTATTTGAGTAACTGAAAAGACTATACTCTTGTTTTTCCTTTTTTATCAGTGAAAGATAAAGCAGAAATACTTCTCCAAGTTGATGAATCACAAAGTATCAAGAATGAGCTAACTATACAGGTAAGGAATATGGAGCATACATGACTACTTTTCATAAGTTGTTCTTTAATCTTGAAATACTAACATGACTGAACAGAAATAAAGCCCATCGATGCTGTAAGAAAATGATATAAATTATGCTGCTTTATTATCATGTAATAGCAAGTAAAGATTCCATTTACTGCACTAAGGGAGATAGGTACGTTCTGAAGAATGAGGAAGATAAGATTGTATTTTTTTTTTTTTTTTTTTTCACTTTGTTGCTCTGGGTAGAGTACCGTGGCATCATAGCTCACACACACACACTTGGGCTCAAGCGATTCTCTTGCCTCAGCCTCCCAAGTAGCTGGGACTACAAGTGACCACCACAATACCTGGCTATTTTTAGAGACGGGGTCTCACTCTAACTCAGGCTTGTCTCGAACTCTTGAGCTCAGGCAATCCACCTGCCTTGGCCTTCCAGAGTGCTGGGATTACAGGCATGAGCTACCATGCCTGGCCTAAGATTGCATTTTCATGGACTTACGTATAGAGACAGAAAGGACAAATAGAACTTATTCTGTAGCTGGACTTGATTTTGTCCCCTTCACATCCTATGTCTTCTTGTAGGACAGTAAGTTTGTTCTATCCATCTTTTAGGACAGTAAGTTTGTTTTAACATAAGCTTTGTACAATACCTAATGGAAATTATTGGAAGGGTTTCTTTTCTCCAACTCATCATTTAGCTGATAAAAATCATCATTGTAATTAAGTCTTAAGAATTAGAGTTTTTGCAGCCAAGCGTTTGGGAGGCCACAACAGGAGGATTGCTTGAGGCCAGGAGTTTGAGGCCAGCCTGAGCAATAGTGAGACCCTGTTTCTACAAAAGATAGAAAAATTAGCTGGGCATGGTGGTGTACGTGGGAGACTGAGGCAAGAGGATCACTTAAATCCAGAAATTTGGGGTTGCATTGATGATGCTACTGCACTCTCTAGACCAGTCAACACAGTGAGACCCTGTCACCAAAAAAAATAAAAGAGAGAGAATTAGCCAACAAAGACAAAAGCTGTCTTTTCCTTATTTACTATCTGGTTATAGGTGACTTCACTCCACGCTGCATTAGAACAAGAAAGATCTAAAGTAAAAGTATTACAAGCAGAATTAGCCAAATACCAGGTATGCTTTTATAATTTTGAAGAGTTTCATCACAAATAATACATTTGAAATGTATAACTGTGTGAGAATCAGTACTATTTTATTCTTAGGCTAAAATTTATTCACCAAATATATTGAAAATTTTGTTATTGGTCATATAATTTACAATTTTGATGCTAAGCTTATTCTAGATTTTGGTATGTATCATAATAACTAAAGTAATTAAGGAAAATCCTTGGTACTGCATATATGATATGGCATACATGCCATTGAATCATATTGCGGGAAGGAGAAGGTACAAAATTATGTTTGTCCCATTATATCATAAATCTGATCCCTTGAGTACAGTGATATCTCCCAGATGTCTCCACTGTAAAGCTTTCTTTCCCCTTTATAATTAAATAAGGGAAGAAATAAATTGCAGCACGTTTATGGGGTCAGGAATAAATAACAGCATTTTTATAATGGTATTATAAGACTGATGTTGAAATGTTTTTGACCTTAAGAGGGAAACTATACAACTTGAACTCAATGTAAAAAAAAAAGGTAAATTTAATAGTCAGAAAAAGGATGAAAGAAATAAAAAGAAGCTACCTTCATTTTCAGTGATTCATGGCTATATATGCCACTGATAAAACCACCACTTTAAGAAATTCACTTCCACAAACAAGTAGTCCCACAGTTGGCTGATCACCAGGATCATTAGACACTTTTTGAATTACAGATTGTTAGCCAGTTAAATAGGCTTGGAACAGAGCCTAAATATTAGAAATTTTTAAAATGTTACTACTTAGGTGATTCTAATGATCAACTAAGTTGGGGTACCATGCCCATAGCCTTGTAGAAGTGAGGAAATCTATAAAACTGTTAAAGCAAAACACATCAAATCATTGTTTATGATTATATTAGGAGGGTAGTTATGGATGATTTTAACTTTCTTCTGTGTATGTTTGTATTTTCCTTATTTTTTCAATATAATGAGTATTTGCTTTTTGAATCAGAAAAAGCAAAAAATATTATAAGAAAATTTATATAAAATTCTCCTTGTCTTTTAAGCTACCTGCCTTTTTCCTTGGCTTATGTCAAATATAGGAAGTGGGTTTTCATACAGAACAAATTACGTGCAGATTTATTTATGCCACTGCCTACTTTTCAATCTGTAGATGACCAAAATCAAATTTCTAATGCTAATATGAGCAACACTAAACAAAACTTGAATTTATAAATTGAATTACTTGTACCATATGGAACACATTAAATGTGTGGTTTATTTTAGTATTGATCAAAAACTTTATTTTTTTTTTAAAAAAACCTTGGGACAGTCAAATGAGCTCTGAAAATGAGACATAGGGTATCTTACTGAGTCAAGACTAAATCCAAGAGAAGTAACTGTTTTTTTACAACCTACCTTAACCATTTATAGTAATAACCATATAAAAAATAATTTAGTGGCATATAGACTCAAATTGACAACAAATTCAAAAAAAAGGTTGCTTTCTTCTCATACCCCAAAATGCCTTTGGTCTCATATACTCTTAAAAGGAAAATGTTCCCCATATGATATTTCCTGAATAATTTGCTCTATTTTTCTTTACAGGGTGGCAGAAAAGGGAAAAGAAATTCTGAATCTGACCAGTGTAGGTGATTACATTAGCCTTTGAAGTCAACACAAAACTTAAAACTTTTAGGATTTTGCAAAAATGTATATATTTAATGCTGTGCAACTGCTAAACTATGCAGTTTTTGTTGAAGGAACTAAAAGCAACTAGTTCACTAGCATTCTATAATTTTATGTTCTTTTGGCTTAAAGTGAAAAGAAGAAATACAAAATTTCAGCAGAACTTGGTGATTATTGTTTACTGTCCATACTTCTTGTCACTTTAGTTTTTCATCAGTCAATAAAATTAATTTACTCTTCCACTAATATGTTTGATTTTAAGTTTCAGAGACAATGTGAAAGTATTATTTTTTGCTTACATAACAATTGTGCCCTTACTAGAACATTCTCATAAGGATCACACATGCTTTACTATTTTTCATTTAGAGAAAAAAACACAAATGCCTCTTTAAACTATATTCCTTTAGTTCAGGAAATTGTTGCTCCCAAATCCCATAAAGCTATAGAAAAACCCTGCTAAAGTTAAAGGTATCTCTTAGTACCCTGCAGGTATCTCAAGGCACCAAAATTGGAGGAATCTGCTTCCACTAGACAGTGGAAAGTAATGTCCAACCACCACAAAAAGTCCCATCTGCTGGAGTTCATACATTAACCACCACCACTGGGGTAAACAGCTTCCACCTTCCCAGTCTTGATGTAAGTCTTCTGAGTATCTTATTGGAAGAACCTAAATCATATCCGGAACCGTTATGGAAAGAGTGTCTGGAGAAGGTGATCCCTGCCTTCATTCCCTGAGTAACAGATTTGAACATAAAAGAAAATGAGAATAGATGCTGATTACAAATTCAGGTGTAATAGATTGAATTGACTCCCCCCAGAAAAAACGATAAGTTCAAGTCCTAACCCCCAGCATCTGTGTTGTGACCATTATTTGGAGTGAAGGTCTTTGGCATATAATCAAGCTAAGATGAGGCCATACTCGATCAAGCTGGGCCTTAAATCCAAGGACTAGTGTATAAGAGAAAGAAGAGGGATATTTTGGCACATAAACATAGGCAGGATGGCTATGTGACAACAGAGGTAGTGGTTGGATTGATGCAGGTATAAGCTAAGGATTTCCAGGATTCCCCAAAACCTGTAGAGGGAATATGACCCTGCTGACTCCTTGATTTCAGACTTCTGGCCTCCAGTAAGTCTGTTATTTCAAGTAATCAAGTTTGTGATAATCTGTATGGCAGTTCTAGGAAATTAATACATCATCACAGCTTCTGCATTATCAGAGTCTCCTCATTTACTTCCTACTTGCTACCTTATGGGTTCCCCTTCAGGATCCTCCTTGTCCTACTACTAAATATTGTGGTGTCCATAACTTAGGTCTAAATTGTCTACTCTTCTCACTCCACCATCATCCTAGATGACTACATCTGTTACCTTATTTTAAATCAGTGATTTTTCAACTGGTGTGCCTCAGCACACTGAGGTACCATGAGAGGGTCTTAGGTGTGCCATGAACATTTTTAAAGATCGCTAATTATTTTTTGGAATAAGTTCAAAGCACACTAAGTATATTCTGTTTTTTACTCCTTTTTTGGATCAACTTAAGTGTGCTATGGAAGTTTAACTATAGGTCCAAGTGCACTGTGAGATAAACAAGGTTGGAAAACACTGCTTTAAATATTACCAATACGATGATATAGCTCAAATTGTTATTTCCATACCTGGTTTTTTCCCTTGAAGGCAAACAGTTGGGTATGTAATGTATATGATATATATCCAAATACTTATCTTCACTTGAGTATTTAAGAGATGTATCAAGCTTATTTTGCCCCCCTCCAGACTTTCCTTTCTCAATAAATAATACTAATATCTATACAGGTGCTCAGTTCAAAAATCATTGATGTCTCCCTCTCCATCACACTATCTCTTAGCAAATCCAGTCAAGTTTTCCTCTGAAAATTACCTCAAATTCACTCATACCATACCAGCTCCATTGCTAACCTTATGATCCAAGTCACCATCATCTGTGTTGAATTCCTAATTGCTCCTCTTCTACTCATGCATCCACACCATTCATTCATTCACAGATCAGTTTTTCAAAAGTGAAAATCAGACCATCCCACTTTTCACAAAACCCTCATTGGAGTTTCAAGGGTACAACTACAGCACCACCTAGCTGAGGAAAGACAAGGGAAAATCAGGCTTTCCAACACATATCAAGGACAATACCCACCACTCTGCAACAGAACAGACTGCTGTGAGACTGACACATGAGTAGACTACAATCCCCACAGCTTCCTGCTCATACTGCTTGCCTAGGAAGGGGCCTGAATTCCAGGGTGGCAGGCCATTTTGAGAGTTTAATGCTGAGCTGTACCCTTCCCTCAGGCTGAGTTAAGACTAACACAGCTACAGCTTTTGCCCAGCTAAGAGTTAACAGGAGATAGGCTCTTTTATATATACACCTACAGCAATACCTACCATCTTGCTACCGGCTCCTGTGAGACTGAGACTTGAGTGGAACATACTCCCCTCAGTTTCTTATCCTTGCTACTTGCCCAAAAGTGCTCCACCCTCTCTGATTCCAGGCCCACAGCTGGTATCATTTTGAGAGTGTAAGACTGGGCTGCATCCCACCCTCAGGCCAAGTTCTAGGTAACACAGCTACAGACACCACCTGGTGGAGTTGGGAGGCATGGGAGACCAAACTCTCGCAGGGGTCCTCAAACTACGGCCCGCGGGCCACATGTGGTGTGATTGTATTTGTTCTATTTTGTTTTTTTTTACTTCAAAATAAGATATGTGCAGTGTGCATAGGAATTTGTTCATAGTTGGGGTTTTTTTTTAACTATACTCTGGCCCTCCAACTGTCTGAGGGACAGTGAACTTATCCCCTGTTTAAAAAGTTTGAGGATCCCTGCAAAAGCACACTTAGGACAATACCCACTGCTCTGCCCTGTGGATCTGGGGAATAGCCCACCCAACCCATCACAGCTACCAGTAATACCAACATGGATGATTTGGGTACCCATAGGCCACTCCAGCACAGCTACCACCTCCACATGTACAGCACCAGCTGCCCAGAGCCTGAAACCCACCCCATAGCAGGCCTATGGTTCCCACTACTCACTTTAAGCAAGCCATGTTGAGGCCCAAGGATTGGCCCCCTGTTAATAATAGTACCAGTGTAAGCTGCTCTAGGGCCTAAATACATGCACACTCAGCCCACTGCTGCCACCACCAGGGCACAAAGACTGGCTCAGATCCAAGTCCCCAATAAACCTTCATCACATCCTCAGTTAATAAGTGTACCAAAAGCCACTGAGGAAATCGCAGGTACTATTGATAAAGGAGACATTACAAATAGTGCCACAGAAATACAAAAGATTATCAAAGACTACTTACTATACACTCAACACTAGAAAACCTAAAGGAAATGGATGGAGTCCTGAAAACATAACAACCTCCTGAGATGACCCAGGAAAACTTAGAACTCCTCAATAGACCAATAATAAGCAAGATTTAATCACTAAAAAAAATAAATTCCCTCCCCCAAAAGCTAAAGACTAGATGGATTTATAGCCAATGTTTGTTTTTGTTTTTTTTTAAGTTTTGAGACGAAATCTCACTCTGTTGTCCCAGGCTAGAGTGCAGTGGCATCATAGTTCACAGCAACCTCAAACTCCTGGACTCAAGCAATGCTCTTGCCTCAGCCTCCTTGAGTAGCTGTGTCTATGAGCATGCACTCCCACACCCACCTAATTTTTCTATTTTGTATGTGTGTGTTTGTTTCAGTAGAGACAGCATCTCACTTTTACTCAGGCTGGTTTCGAACTCCTGAGCTCAAGCAGTCCACCCACCTCAGTGTCCAGAGTGCTAGGATTATAGATGTGAGCCAGTGCGCCCAGCCCACAGTTAACACACATACAAAAAAGAATAGGTTCCAATTCTAATAAAACCATTCCAAAAGATGAAGGAAGGAATCCTCCCTAAGTCATTCTACAAAGTCAGTACCACCCTAATACCAAAACCAGGAAAGGCTGCAACAACAACAAAAAAAATAAAACTACAGGGCGATATGTCTGGAAATCCTCAACAAAATAACTAGCAAACTGAATCCAACAGCACATCAAAAGGATAACTAACCATGATCAAGTGGGTTCTGTCACAAGAAGCAAAGATGGTTCAGATACACAATTCAACAAATATAATTCATCACATACACAGAATTAAAAACAAAAAGGCTATCATCATTCAATAAAAATCCAGCATCATTTTATGATAAAAACCCTCAAAACAAAAAAAGCTCAGCATAGGAGGAACATACCTAAAAATAATAAAAGTCATACATGACAAAGCCATAGCCAACATCTTACTAAATGGGAAAAAGTTGAAAGCATTACCCCTAAGAACTGAAACAAGACAAGAATGCCCACTTTGACCTCTCTTATTCAACATAGTACTGGAAGTCCTACCTAGGGCAATCAAGCAAGGGGAAAAAAATAAAGGGCATCCAAAATGAAAAAGCAGAAGTCAAATTATCTCTGCTGATGATGTGATCTTGTATCTAGAATATGCTAAGACTACACCAAAAAAAAAAAAGTTTTTAGATTTGATAAATGAATTCAGTAAACATTCAGGATACAAAATTAACATACAGTTATCACTAGCTTTTTTTTTTTTTTTTTTTTTTGAGGCAATCTCTCTCATCCCAGTTAGAGTGCAGTGATATCATCATAGCTCATTGCACCCTCAAACTCCTGGGCTCAAAGCAATCCTGCCTCAGCCTCTGAGTAGCTGGGACTATAGGCAGGTGCCACCACATTCAGCTAATTTTTCTATTTTTTTATTATTAAATCATAACTGTGTATATTAATGCAATCATGGGGCTCTATATACTGGTTTTATATACCATTTGACATATTTTCATCACACTGGTTAACATAGCCTTCCTAGCATTTTCTTAGTTATTTAATATTATGTTAAGACATTCATATTCTACATTTAGTAAGTTTCACATGTACCCTTGTAAGATGCACCATAGGTGTAATCCCATCAATCACCCGTGCCCCACTATTCCTGCCCCCACCCTCCTCTCCCTCTCCCTCTTCCCCATCTGCTTAGGTTATAACTGGGTTATTTGAAGTAGACCTGGTTTCATATAGGGTATTGTGAATAAGATTAACTCATTTTGAAGAATCACATTTCTAAAATATAAAGGAAAAAAAAGATTTTAAAGTGTAATTTGAAATTTCAAAAATATCACAAATACCTTCTTATAATAACTGACAAGTTTATTGCTTTGAGCAACAGACCTATTGTACTTTGTTAAAAAACAAAGTCAATTAGCTCCAGTCTTTTTAAAAGTGATATTTATTACCTAAAATGAATGAAACATTTTAGGTAATATTAGTCAATATTTATCTGAGAGATGGCTCAGTGCCTGTAGCTCAAGCGGCTAGAGCACCAGCCACATACATGGGAGCTGGCAGGTTCAAATCCAGCTCATGCCTGCCAAACAACAATGACAGCTTCAACCAGAAAATGGCTGGGCGTTGTGGTGAGTGCCTGTGGTCCCACCTACTTGGGAGGCTGAGGCAAGAGAATTATTTAAGCCCAAGAGTTTGAGGTTGCTGTGAGCTGTGATGCCACTGCAGTCTACCCAGGGTGACAGCTTGAGACTGTCTCAAAAAACAATTTTTTTTTTTTTTAAATCTGAGAGAGCACGAGGCGCTGAATTTGCAGTAGATAAGGCAATTCAAAGCAGAAAGGTAGATTGACCTACATCAAAAGAGGAAAATGAAATCCAAGTGTAGGAGTAATCATACGGTAATTTTCAAACCAGTATAAGCATCATACAGCAAGGGGAGCAAAGTTACATATCATCTGTTGGGTGATTTACATGTCCTATAAATCTGATGGTCAGTTTAACAAGAAATATGTTTTAGGCCAAAAGACTATGAAAAAAATCTCCTCCTCACATCTATGTAATAATTGGCATTCAAAACTAATCTGAACTAATCAATATTAATAATATCCAACATCCAATAAAAAATTACTAGCTGTGCTTAGTGGGAAATGTAATAATTAAAAATAAAATTAATTTAGAAACAGAATGACAGAGATGATTAAACTACCAATAAAGATGTTAAAACATCTTTGGTAACTATGTATATTCAAAGGAAGACATGAACATTAAAGAAATTCAAAATATTTTTAAAGAACCAAAAAGAGTTTCTAGAGATGAAAATATAATATCTTAAAAAATTTTTTTAAAGTATAATATCTTAAATTTTATCCTAAAATTCTTTAAAAAATCAAATGGGATTAATGCAAGATTAAGCACTATTGAAGAAAAGATTATTAAAATTGAAGCCATAAAAGTAGAAATTATACAAAGTGAAGCACAGAAAGAAAAAGACTGTACAAAATAACAGAATCTTGATAATTTGTGGAACAACATAAAGCAATCTAACAATCTAGCATATATGTAATTTGAGTCCCAGAAGGAGGAGAGGATCCAGACAGAAAAAAATTTTGAAGAAATGGGTGAAAATTATTTTAGATTGGATGAAAATGATAATCCCAAAATGTATACATTTATATATATACATATATGTTTAATGTATATATATAAATATATATATTAATGTGGCATGGACATATAATATACCAGTGGTGGTACACAATTGGAATATTTAAAATTTCTCCAAAGAAAGCAGGAAGAGGATAAAAGAAACAAAGAACTGGGGCAGAGACAAGATGGCTGACTGCAGCCAGCTTTCCACAGAGGCTCCCGTCCAGAAGGAGAGTTAAAGGACAGAAATTTAGCAAATAATCTGGTGAATTAGAGCTGCACCAAGAGAGAAAGTTGAAGAATGCATATCAACCCTGCTGAGGTGAGCTGAGACCCCAAGGATACAAACAAAAGGTATAAAATCCATCACCAAGCAGACAGAAGTCCCCTCCCCCATGAGAATGGCTCAGAGTACCCCATAAACAAATGAGAAGAGTTCAAAAGTCCTCCCATTATACTTCACGGGAGAGTCCCTCTAAAAACTGGAACTTCTTCCCCTACTAGGGTGCCATGGTGCTCTCCTGCCAGGCATAAAACTGTGTACAACAGTATATATATTCTCTACCTGCAATTCTGAGCTTTCAGCACTCCCCTCCACTCTCACTCTGAGGTCTGGAGGCCTGTGCCCCAGGAAACCAGATTCTTGGGTGATTTCACAAGGGGTGTGCACAGGGCCTGGACGGCAGCTGGTCAGTGCTGATCCTGTGGCACAGGAGAGATGAGAGGACGGTTGTCTGAGAGGGAACCACACTGGAGCAGTGGTGCCCCAAGAAGCAGAACAGCAGCTGTTTTTGGCAACAATAGGGCTCACCCCCAGATATTCTGGAGTCACACCTCTGTCTCTCTGGGTAACCAGAGCAGGCCGGGTAACTTCTCAGGTGACAACCACCCATGGAACAGATCTGGGACAGAAACGCAGGCTCCATGAGTAAAGGGTTTGCCTGAGGCGGTACCAGCCTAGGTGGAGAACGGGGAATAGAAAACGCATGTGCAGAACTGGGAGAGTCCCAGGGTGGGGCTGACCCAGAGGATGGCTTTACTGAGCCTAAGATGCAACTGGCCCTCAGGGGATCATCAGCCTAGACAAAGGAAGGCAGAAGGCTAGAACTGACAGCTAACCATGCTGCGAATACATGCTACAGCAGCAAAGACAGGACCTGAGGCACAGGTTTGGGGAACTCAAAACAGCTTCTCTTCTGCAGGGGAATTTAGCCAGGACAGAAACAAATTCTGCAAAGTTGTTCTGTTCTGTCAGTAACATCAATCAGGGGCGGGGCTGGAACTGAGTGAACACCCACAGCCTCCATCAAGCCCCACCTCCCCCTGCCAGATAGAGAACAGCAGCCTGGCTGAGGAGACATAGACTTTCTTGTGATTCAGACAGGTGCAAACCCCTGGAGTATCCCAGGGCAACTGGGTCACAGCCCTGTGGGGTTATCAGTGACTGGGTGTGACAGAGATGCAAGGTGGGTAAGGAGGCATCAACCATCCCAGACTAATCTATTTCCTGGGTGGGTCCTCCTGTCCACATGGAGTATCGGAGCAAGTCATATTTGAGGGGTCAGCAGACCCCTGCCATCTAGTTGCCAGAGACCTTTTAAACTCTTCCACCTGAGATAGGTGCTGACTGAGAGAATTGATTTGGACCATTTGAACTGAGCAAATCACCTGAGGACTGTCCAAGTAATGCCCTGAGTGTGTGGTTGTAGGAAGGGTTGATTTTCCTTTTCCAATTGTTGCCTATGCGGGCGCGGGGTGACTTAACTGTTGGTATTTCTCCACAGCTGAGACTTCAATGCAGAGTAAGTGTTTCACTGGAGTTGGACAGAGACCAGCTGAAAA
This sequence comes from Loris lydekkerianus, assembly GCA_963574355.1. NCBI lineage: Eukaryota > Metazoa > Chordata > Mammalia > Primates > Lorisidae > Loris > Loris lydekkerianus. The sequence continues at coordinate 28,625 of CAUYPK010021994.1, forward strand.
CAAGACAGAGCCACTTGGCCCCACCACACCAAACAGGTCCTCAGTTTCTCAGGCCATAGCACTGTACAGGTCCTCCACAAAGCTCCAGAGGAAAAAGTCAAACAGTGTAAAATAATCATGGGGTGGAATCAGAGGAAAAACTCTGGTAACATGAATAACCAGAGTACATCCCCCCCCCCCAAAGGAAAGATATGGCAGATGTAACTGAAGATCCCATTCATAAACTGATGGCCGAGATGTCAGAAATCAAATTCAGAATTTGGATTGAAAACAAATATTAATAGAATGGAGGAAAATTTGGAATTAGAAATCCGAGGAGCAATTCAAAAGTTGAAATTAGAAATTCGAGGAGAAATTCAAAACTTGTCTTAAGAATTCAACAATTTAAAGACAAAACCACCAAAGATTTTGACACATTGAAGCAAGAATTTGCAGTCCTCTAGGATATAAAAAATACAGTAGAATCCCTCAGTAACAGAGTAGAGCAAGCAGAAGAAAGAATTTCTGACAATAAAGACAAAGCTTTTCAATGGTCCCAAACTCTCAAAGGTGAAGAGAAATGGAGAGCAAAAATGGATCATTCTCTCAGAGAGCTCTGGGATAATTCGAAAAAGGCTAATATCCACCTCATTGGAATCCCTGAAAGTGATGAAGTGGCTTCGCAAGGCACAGAGGCCCTTCTTCATGAAATTATGAAAGAGAATTTTCCAGACATGCCAAGAAATTCTGAAATTCAGATAGCACTTACAGAACCCCAGCAAGACTCACTGAATAAGACAACCCCCGGGCACATCATAATTAACTTCACTAAAGTTAATATGAAGGAGAAAATTCTGAAAGCAGCCTGATGGAAGAAAACCATTACCTACAAAGGGAAAAATATTAGAATGACTGCAGATCTCTTTGCTGAAACTTTTTAAGCCAGAAGAGGGTGGTAATTGAATTTTAATCTCCTAAAACAAAATAACTTTCAACCCTGGATTCTGTATCCAGCTAAACTGAGTTTCATTTATGATGGAGAAATTAAATACTTTAATCACATTCACATGTTGAAGAAATTTTCCATAACCAAACCAGCTCTTCAGGATATTCTCAGACCTGTCCTCCATAATGACCAGCCCAATCCTCTACCACAAAAGTAAACTCACTCAGAAACTTTTGATCAAACTTCAACTTCCACAGTGGCAAAAGGATTAAAAAAGTACACTGGAAAAACTTAATACCCAAAATGTTACCAGACTTATCAATATTCTCCATTAATGTGAACGGCTTAAACTGTACTCTAAAGAGGCTCAGGTTGGCTGACTGGATACAAAAACTCAGGCCAGATATTTGCTGCATACAAGAATCACATCTTACCTTATAAGATAAATATAGACTCAGGGTGAAAGGATGGTCGTTCATATTTCGGGCAAATGGTCATCAGAAAAAAGCAGGTGTTGCAATTCTATTTGCAGATACAATAGGCTTTAAACCAACAAAAGTAAGGAAAAATAAGAATAGCCACATCATATTTGTTAAGGGTAACACTCAATATTATGAGATTTCAATTATGCATATTTATGCACCCAACCAGAATGTGCCTCAATTTATAAAAGAAACTCTTAAGACATGAGCAACATGATTTCCTCCAGCTTCATAATAGTCGGAGATTTCAACACTCCTTTGGCAGGGTTGAATAGATCCTCCAATAAGAAGCTGAGCAAAGAAATTTTAGATTTAAACCTAACCATCCAACATATGGATTTAGCAGACATCTACAGAACATTTCATCCCAACAAAACTGCATATACATACTTCTCATCAGCCCACGAAACATACACCAAAATTGATCACATCTTAGGTCACAAGTCTAACCTCAGTAAATTTAAAGGAATAGAAATTATTCCTTGCATCTTCTTGGACCACCATGGAATAAGTTGAACTCAGTAAAAACAGGAATCTGCATACTCATACAAAAACATGGAAGTTAAATACCCTTATGCTGAATGATAGCTGGGTCATAGATGAGATGAAGAAGGAAATTGCCAAGTTTTTGGAACAAAACGACAATGAAGACACGAATTATCAGAACCTCTGGGATACCACAAAGGCAGCCCTAAGAGGGACATTTCTAGCACTGCAAGCCTTCCTCAAGAGAATAGAAAGAGAGAAAGTTAACAACTTAATGAGACATCTCAAGCAACTGGAAAAGGAAGAACCTTCTAATCCCAAACCCAGTAGAAGAAAAGAAATAACCAAAATTAGAGCATAATTAAATGAAATTGAAAATAAAAGAATTATGCAACAGATCAATAAATCAAAAAGTTGTTTTTTTGAAAAGGTCAATAAAATAGATAAACCTTGGCTAACCTAACCAGGAAAAAAGAGTAAAATCTCTAATTTCCTCAATCAGAAACGACAAAGATAAAATAACAACAGACTCCTCAGAAATTCAAAAAATCCTTAATGAATATTACAAGAAACTTTATTCTCAGAAATATGAAAATCTGAAGACAATTGACCAATACTTGGAAGCACATCACCTTCCAAGACTTAGCCAGAATCAAGTGGAAATGCTGAACTGGCCAATATCAAGTTCTGAAATAGTATCAACAATACAAAATCTCCCTAAAAAGAAAAGCCTGGGACCAGAGGGCTTCATGTCAGAATTCTACCTAACCTTTAAAGAGGAACTAGTACTTATATTACTCAACATGTTCCAAAATATAGAAAAAAAAGGAAGAATACCCAACACATTCTATGAAGCAAACATCACCCTGATCCCCAAACCAAGAAAAGACCCAACAAATGAAGAAAATATAGACCAATATTACTAATGAATATAGATGCAAAAATATTCAACAATATCCTAACAAACAGAATCCAGCAAAACATCAAAAAAAAAAAAAAATTATACATCACGACGAAGTCGGTTTTATCCCAGGGTCTCAAGGTTGGTTCAATATATCTAAATCTATAAATAAAATTCAGCACATAAACAAATTAAGAAGCAAAGACCATATGATTCTCTCAATTGATGCAGAAAAAGCTTTTGATAATATCCAGCATCCCTTCATGATCACAACGCTTAAGAAAATTGGTATGGAAGGGACAGTTCTTAAACTGATAGAGGCCATCTACAGCAAACCCAAAGCCAATATCGTATTGAATGGAGTTAAATTTTTAAATCATTTCCACTCAGATCAGGAACCAGACAAGGTTGCCCATTGTCTCCACTGCTCTTTAACATTGTAATGGAAGTTTTAGCCATCACAATTAGGGAAGAAAAGGAGATCAAGGGTATCCACATAGGGTCAAAAGAGATCAAACTTTCAGTCTTCCCAGATGATATGATCATATATCTGGAAAACACCAGGGATTCTACTACAAAACTCTTACAAGTGATCAAGAAATACAGCAGCATCTCAGGTTACAAAATCAACATTCATAAATCCGTAGCCTTTATATATACCAACAATAGTCAAGCTTAAAAAACAGTTAAGGACTCAATTCCACACAGTAGTGCCAAAGATGATGACATATTTGGGAGTTTATCTAACAAAGGACATGAAAGATCTCTATAAAGAGAACTATGAACTCTAATAAAAGAAATAGCTGAAAATGTTAACAAATGGAAAAACATACCATGCTCATGGCTGGGAAGAATCAACATTGTTAAGATGTCCATATTCCCCAAAGCAATATACAATTTTAATGCAATCCCTATTAAAGCTCCACTGTCATACTTTAAAGATCTTGAGTAAATAATACTTTGTTTTATATGGAATCAGAAAAAACCTCGAATACCCAAGACATTACTCAGAAACAAAAATAAAGCAGGAGGAATCACACTACCTGACCTCAGACTATACTATAAATCAATAGTAATCAAAACTGCATGGTACTGGCACAAAGACAGAGAGGTAGATGTATGGAACAGAATAGAGAACCAAGAGATGAACCCAGCTACTTACTGTTATTTGATCTTTGACAAGCCAATTAAAACATTCAGTGGGGAAAAGATTCCCTATTTAACAAATGGTGCTGGGTGAACTGGCTGGCAACCTATAGAAGACTGAAACTGGACCCTCATCTTTCACCATTAACTGAGATAGACCCTCACTGGATTAAAGATTTAAACTTAAGACATGAAACTATAAAAATACTAGAAGAGAGTGCAGGGAAATCTCTTGAAGAAATTGATCTGGGTAAGTATTTTATGAGGAGGACCGCCTGGGACTTGATCTAACTAAAAAGCTTCTGCACAGCCAGCCCTCAGAATGGAAGAAGATATTTGAAGGTTATGTCTCTGACAAAGGTTTACTAATCAGAATCCACAGAGAACTCAGATGTATAAGCAAGAAAAGAACAAGTCATTTCATCGCAGGCTGGGCAAGGGACTTGAAGAGAAACTTCTCTGAAGAAGACAGGCATACAGTCTACAGACATATGAAAAAATGCTCATCATCCTTAATCATCATAGAAATGCAAATCAAAACTACTATGAGATATAATCTAACTCTAGTAATATTAGCCCATAACACATAATCCCAGGACCAGAGATGTTGGCATGGATGTGGAGGAAAGGGAACACTTCTACACTGCTGGTGGGAATGCAAATTAATACATTCCTTCTGGAAAGATGTTTGGAGAACACTTAGAGATCTAAAAATAGATCTGCCATTCAATCCTATAATTCCTCTACTAGGTATATACCCAGAAGACCAAAAATCACATTATAACCTAAATATTTGTACCAGAATGTTTATTGCAGCCCAATTCATAATTGTTAATTCGTGGAAAAAGCCCAAGTGCCCATTGATCCACGAATGGATTAATAAATTGTGGTATATGTACACCATGGAATATTATGCAGCCTTAAATAAAGATGGAGACTTTACCTCTTTCATGTTTACAGGATGGAGCTGGAACATATTCTTCTTACTAAAGTATCTCAAGAATGGAAGAAAAAGTATCCAATGTACTCAGCCCTACTATGAAACTAATTTATGGCTTTCACATGAAGGCTATAACCCAGTTATAACCTAAGAATATGGGGGAGCGGGAGAGGGATGGGTGAGAAATGGGAGGATGGGCTGAGGGAGGGTGTTCAGTGGGATCACACCTATGGTGCATTTTGCAAGGGTACATGTGAAACTTACTAAATGTAGAATATAAATGTCTTAACACAATAACTAAGAAAATGGCAGGAAGGCTATGTTAACCAGTGTGATGAAAATAGGTCAAATGGTCTATAAAACTAGTGTATGGCGCCCCATGATCACATTAATGTACACAGCTATGATTTAATAAAAAAAAAAAACACCAATGGAACAAACAGAATACAAATAATCTACATGAGCAAATGAGGTTGGTTCTAGGAATACAATGTTGTTTTTTCAA
>CAUYPK010021995.1:0-17389 GCA_963574355.1 Loris lydekkerianus
GGTTGGAATGTTCTTCCTTTTCCAGTTGCTTGAGATGTCCCATTAAGTTATTAACCTCATTGATCCTTAGGGTAGTTGATCTACTCTGATTATTCATATTGCCAGAGTTTTTCTGTTGATTTTGCCTCATGATTCTTTTTCACCGTTGCTTCTGGCCGTCCTCAGAGTTGGGGAGGTGTATCTCCAAGATTAGACCCCAGCGGGTTCACTCTATTGTTGCTGGATCTTTGTAGGGAGTGACCCTGTGTAGTTCCTCTGGGGCTGCTATAGCTACGGAGTTCTGCTTGTGGAAGCAGCTCCAGTGTGTGACATGCCCAGATCCAGCAACAGGGCCGGGGGTGGTACGCATGATTCTGGGAGTGCCTGGCACCCAATGACTTTGGCACAGAGAACCCAAGGCTCCAGCAGTTTCTGGCCAGGAGAAGGGCTTTGTGCAGAGGCAGGGAGGGTTCCAGAGGGCACATAGCTACCAAGGTCCCTGGACAGATGAACGGGCTAGTGTGGAGGCTTGGAGGACACAGGAGGGAGGATGCAGGGTTGTGTGGCTCTCACACTTCCTGGTCAGGGAATGCGGAGGCCCGGTGGGTGTGTGTCACTGGTCGGGGGTCACTGCACAGCTCTTATGGAGGTGTGGACAGTGCCAAGTCCAGGAGTTTGAGGTTGCTATGAGCTGTGACGTCATGGCACTCTACCCAGGGCAGCAGCCCAAGGCTCCAGTATGCCAAAACTGCCTCATTCTGCCCCTAAGGATTAAGGCTATAAGGCAGTTCAGTCCCCGCCTTTAGGGTGCTCAGTCACTAGGTTACTTTGTCCCGCCCGATCCTTGCTCTGGGACCCTGAGGGCGGAGCTTCCTGGAGCAGTTATTTCACAATGGCTTACTTCGCCCAGCTCAGTGGCTCATTCTAGGGACCCAGACAATGCCCAACATTCTCCACACTCCTGCTTAAGCTCTCCCCAAGGCAGCTCAACTGAACGTCAAGTCCAAGAGCACCAAAAGCGTTCACAGGTAAGGCCTTTCCGGTTTGCAGTCTCACTGCTGCTTGTACTCACGGTTGCCGGCATGATTAGGTCGCTCGAACACATGCAGCCACTTGCCAGTTTTCCACTGTTTTTGTTCTCCTCCTGGGGTCCAGAAGTCCCTTGCTGGCTCCCTGTATCCTCAAAGGGATGATCATAGGGAGATCCCACTGACCAGAGATGCCTGAAGTCTTGTTTCCCCAGCCTCTCCGTGCCCAGTTACAGAGATGCTGTTACTCGGCCTCCATCTTTAATTCAATCCCCTAACATTTCTTTATTGGTGGAATCCTTTGCAGTAGCTACCTCATGGTCCCTTGGAGGGGTTGTTCTTGACTGGTTCTTCATGTTGCCTGGAGTTTTCTGCTGATTCTTCCTCATGAGTGATTCTTTTATCTGTTTCCTTGCCCTAATTTTTCTTTCACTTCCTCTTGCTCTTTAAGTTCCTGTGCCTGTGGACTAAGGTTTCAATGAGTTCTTTTGGCATAGGACCAGAATGATGAGAAGGTTAAAAAGCAAGAAGGGATTAAAGAAAGAAGGAAAGAATGAAAAGAAAATAGAGAAAGGAGATGGGGTGGGTAAAAAGAATATTGACAAAAAGAAGAGAGGCACAGAAAGAGGGAGACAGAGGAATATAGGTGTACAGTAGGGTACTTTGACACAACCTTAAAAAACTTCAACCTCTGGGGGTGCCAGGTTGGGTGGTTCCCTTGAGGTCAGCAGCTCTTTCTAACCTGATCAGACACAGTACCCCACCTCCAACAAGGAGAGAGTAAAGACAAAAATTCTGATCCAGAGAGATTAAAGATGGTGGCCGAGTAATAGCTTTCCTGCAACTGGGCATGGTGAGTCTGGGGAGACAAGACTCCACGCATCTCTGGCCAGTGGGATCTGCCTATGATCATCCCTTTGAGGATACAGAGTGCCAGCAAGGAAGTTCTGGACCCCAGGAGGAGGACAAAAACAGTGGAAAACTGGCAAGTCGTTGCATGTGTTCGATCAACCTAATTACGCCAGCAACCGTGAGTACAAACAGCAGTGAGACCGAAAACCAGAAAGGCCTTACCTGTGAACTGTTTTGGTGTTCTTTCCCTTGGCGCTCAGTTGAGCTGCCTTGGGGAGAGCTTGAGCAGGAGTGTGGAGAACTCTGGGCATTGTCTGGGGCCCCAGACTGAGCCACTGAGCTGGGGGCAAAAAGCCATTGTGAAAAAACTGCTCCAGCAAGCTCCACCCTCAGGGTCCCAGAGCAAGGATCGAGTGGGACACAGTAACCTAGTGACTGAGCACCCTAAAGGTGGGGACTGAACTGACTTACACCCTTAATCCTTAGGGGAAGAGTGAGACAATTTTGGCTCACTGGAGCCTTGGGCTGCTGTCCTGGGTAGAGTCCATGACATCACAGCTCCTAGCAACCTCAAACTCCTGGGCTTGGCGCCACCCAGACCTCCATAAGAGCTGTACAGCGACCCCTGACCAGTGACCCGCACCCACCGGGCCTCTGCATTCTCTGACCAGGAACTGTGGGAGCCACACAACCCTGTGTCCTTCCTCCTATGTCCTCCAAGCCTCCACACTAGCCTGTTCATCTGGCCAGGGACCCTGGTAGCTTCGTACCCTCTGGAGCCCTCCCTGCCTCTGTGCAGAGCCCTTCTCCTGACCAAAGACTGCTGGAGCCTTGGGCTGTCTGTGCCAAAGTCATTGGGTACCAGGCACTCCCAGAACCATGCACACCACCCCAGCCCTGTTGCTGGATCCAGGCATGTCACACACAAGAGCTGCTTTCACAACAACTCCCTAGCTAGAGCAGCCCCAGAGGAACTACACAGGGTCACTCCCTACAATGATCCAGCAACAATAGTGTGATCCTGCTGGAGTCTAATCTTGGAGAGACAACTTCCCAACTCTGAGGATGGCCAGTGGCAATGGTGAAAAAGAATCATGAGGCAAAATCAACAGAAAAACTATGGCAATATGAATAATCAGAGTAGATCAACTCCCCCAAGGATCAATGGGGCAGAAACTACCTGGGAAGACCCCAGGCAGTAACAAATAGCTGAGGTGTCAGAAATAGAATTCAGGATCTGGATAGCAAATAAGATCAAATTAGACATCCAAGTTATCTCAAGAATTCAACAGATTCTAAGAGCAAATGACCAAAGATTTTGACACATTGAGACAAGAAGTTGCATCCCTCAAAGATCTGAGAAACACAGTAGAATCCCTCAGTAACAGAATGGAGCAAGCAGAAGAAAGGATTTCTGACATTAAAGACAAAGCTTTTGAATGCTCCCAAACCCTCAAAGAAGAAGAGAAATGGAGAGCAAAAACAGACCACTCTCTCAGAGAGCTCTGGGATAATTCAAAGAAAACCAATATTCATCTTGTAGGGTCCCCAAAAGTGACGCAGTGGCTTCACAAGGCACAGAGTCTCTTCTCCATGAGATTATGAAGGTGAACTTTCCAGATATGCCAAGAGATTCCGAAATTCAGATAGAAGACAGTTTCAGAACTCCAGCATAACTCAACCCAAATAAGCCATCCACCAGACACACCATAATCAATTTCACTAAAGTTAATATGAAGGAGAACATTCTGAAAGCTTCCAGATGAAAGAAAACCATTACCTACAAGTGGAAGAATATTAGAATAACTGCAGATCTCTCTGCTGAAACCTTTCAAGCTAGAAAAGGATGGTCAGCCCTCAGAATGGGAGAAAATATTTGCAGGTTATACCTCTGAGAAAGGTATAATAACCAGAATCCACAGATAACTCAAATTTATTAGCAAGAAAAGAACATGTGACCCCATTTCAGGGTGGGCAAGGGACTTAATGAAAAACTTCTCGAAAGAAGACAGATGTATGATCTTCAAACACATGAAAAAAAGCTCATCATCCTTAATCATCAGAGAAATGCAAATCAAAACTACTTTGAGATATCACCTAACCACAGTAAGAGTAGCCCACATGACAAAATCCCCAAACCAGAAATTTTGGCGTGGGTGTGGAGGAAAGGGCACACTTCTACACTGCTGGTGGGAATGCCCACTAATACGTCCCTTCTGGAAGGATGTTTGGAGAATTCTTAGCGACCTAAAAATAGACCTGCCAGTCGATTCTATAATTCCTTTACTAGGTTTATTCCTAGAAGACCAAAAGTCACAATATAACAAAGACATCTGTAGCAGAATTTTTATTGCAGCCCAATTCATAATTGCTAAGTCATGGAAGAAGCCCAAGTGCCCATTGACCCATGAATGGACTAGCAAATTGTGGTACATGTATACCATTGAATACTATGCAGTCTTAAAGAAAGATGGAGACTTTACCTCTTTCATGTTTACATGGATGGAGCTGGAACATATTCTTCTTGGCAAAGTATCTCAGGAATGGAAAAAAAAGTATCCAATGTACTCAGCCCTACTATCAAGCTAAACTATAACTTTCACATGAAGGCTATAACTCAACTATAGCACAAGACCATGGGGAAAGAGGCAAGGAAGAGGAAGGGAGGGGGGAGGTTTTGGTGGAGGGAGGGTAATGGGTGGGGTCACATCTATGGTGCATCTTGGAATGGGTACAGGCAATTGCACCAATGTACACAGCTATGATTTAACAATAAAAAAAATTAAATTAAAAAAAGCAAAAAAAAAAAAAAAAAAAAAAAAAAAGGAAAGAAAGACAAAAATGCTATAAATCAAATCAAAACAAGCAAACAGAAAACTTTACAGGATAAAATTGGGTGAAAAACCAAATAATAGGGGTTGAAACACTAGCAAAGATGAAGTTCTAGTTATTGAAAAAGGCAGCAATAGGAAATTGTATTTAAACTAGAAAACTGGAGAAAAAAAAGAAAATATCTGTTAAAATTAAAAAACAAATAACCACAACAACATCAAAATAAACAAATAACAACAACAACAACAAAAAAATCACAACAACCAAAAACAAAGCAGTATATATATCTTGTTTAATATTGTCTGGGCAACAGTTGGTGTTCTGGGGTATGGGATGTTAATCACAATGCTGACACGACTGGAGGCCTCCGCTGATTTCTCAGGTCTTTGGGGCTGGAAGTTTTTGCCTTAATGTTTCAAAATCTTTGCTGATTTTGTCTTTGAATTAATTGAATTCTTGAGATAACTTTTGAATTACTCCTTGAATTTCTAATTCTAACTTTACTTTTATTCTGTTAATTTCATTTTCAATCCAAATTCTGAATTTAATCAGAATTTGATACTCTTAGAGTAGGCACCCTAAGTCTCTCTTCGGCCCTCTTAAAAGACACTTTAAGCTTCTAAACTTACTAAGCAGAAGATTTTCCAGGAAAGTGCTTGTCACTGGAATCACTGGCTATCCACTTACCCAGTGTGCCAAAACTGATCTCACTCTGCCCCTGAGGGTTAGGGCTGTAAGTGGCTTAGTCCCTGCCTTTAGGCTTCTCAGTCACTAGGTTACTAGCGCCTGCCTGTTTCTTGCTTTGCAACCCTGAGGGTTGACCTTGTTGGGGCAGTTCTCTCACAATGGCTCCCTGTGGCCCACAGCCAAACACTATTAGCTTTGTCTGTCCAGCTCAGCAGCTCAGTCTGGGGTCCTAGACAACACCCAAAGTTCTCTGCACTCCTGCTCAAGCTCTTGCCAGGCAGTTCAATTGAGTGCCAAGTCCAAAAATGCCAAAACAGTTCACAGTTAAGGCCTTTCCGGTTTGCAGTCTCACTGCTACTGCACTTACAGCTGTCAGCGGGATTAGACCGATTGAATGCATGCGATTACTTGCCAGTTTTACACTGTTTTTGTCCTACTCTTGGGGTCCAGAAGTCTCAGTGACTCCCTGTATCCTCAAAGGGATGATTATAGGCAGATCCCACCAGCTAGGGATGCTTGGAGTCTTATCTCCCCAGACTCATGGTGTCCAGATGCAAGGAAGCTTTTACTTGGCCACCATCTTGCTCTCCAACCTCAGGTTATGATTTTCTTATGTCTGGCTGCTTGCAGGATTTTCTCCTTCATATTAACAATAGTGAAGTTAATTGCAATGTATCTAGGAGATGCTTTATTTGAATTGAGTCATGCTAGGGTTCTGACACTTTCTGCTATCTGAATTTTGGTATCTCTTGCCATGTTCGGGAAGTTCTCCTCAATTATCTCTTGAAATAGAGTATCTGTGCCTTTTGGAGCATCCTCTTCTTCAGGAATTTCTATAAGGCAAATGATTGCTCTTTTGGAGTGGTCCCACAAGTCTTTCAGGGAATGATTTGTTTTTGCTCCCCACTTCTCTTCCTCTTTGAGCATTTGGCAGTGTTCAAAAGCTTTGTCTTCAATTCCAGAGATCCTTTATTCTGCCTACTCCATTCTGTTACTGAGGGATTCTACTATATTTCTCAGATCTTTTGGGGCTGGAAGCCTCAATGTTTCAAAATTTTTGCTGATTTTGTCTTTAAATTCATTGAATTCTTGAGATAACTTTTGAATTACTCCTTGAATTTCTAATTCCAACTTTACTTCCATTCTGTTAATCTTATTTGCAATCCAAATTCTGAATTCAATATTTGACATCTCAGCCATTTGTTTATGAATGAGATTTTCTGTTGTGTCTCCTTTGTCGTTCTGTGGGGGAGTTGATCTACCCTAATTATTCATGTTGCCAGAGTTTTTACCCCCACTGATTCCACCCCATGATTATTTTTCACTGTTTGACTAGAGAAGCTGGTAAGGTGGAATTTAATTGAGCATTCCTGGATTTATAATTAACCATCTCTTTACCAAATAACTGGGACTGGCTTTTCCCCTAGAGCTTTACAAAGCTCCCATTTGGTACTATAGCTTGAAACTCTGGGGACCTGCTTGGTGTGATGAGGCTATATGGCTCTGTTCTGAATTCAGCTAGTCTCTGCCCAATCCAAGTGAATCAGTGGCTTTGGGCTGAAATCTCAGCTGTGGAGATATATAAGCAACTAAGACACCCTTCCACCACACAGGCAACAACTGGATAAGGGGAATCCCACACTCCCACAACACAACCAGGGTACAACCTTGGTAGGTCCCTGGGTGATTGGCCCAGGTCAAGAGTTCCAAACCAATTGTTCCAGTCAACACAAACACAGATCAAATGGGAGAGTTAAAAAGGTCTCCAGCAACTAGACAGTGGGGGTCCATGGGCAGCTCAAATGTAACTCACTCCAGTGCTCTGTGAAGTTAGAAAGGCCAGCCCAGCAAAATAGAGCAGGCCTGGTGCCTTCTTCCTCACCTTGCACCTCCATCCCACCCAGGCACTGGTAGCCCCATGGGGCTTTGGTCCAGTTCCCTCCATTGAGCAAATGTGCCAAGGATTTGGGCCTGCCAGAGTCAGAGGGAATTCAATGCCTTGTCAGCCAAATGACCACACTCTGCCACCTGCTGGCTGCGGGAGATGAACTCTAACTACCTCAGGTGCTCAATGGAAACTGGGGAATGTTCCACCTGAGCTGGTTCCAAACCAGAGGTTAACAAAGTAGCAAATGTTTTTTTGCCCTCTTGAGTCCAGGTCTCTGCCCCAGCCCCTCTGCTCCTCTGGTATCCCTGCAATGTGAGATCTAGCTCCCTCTGGCAGTCTGCAGAATTGGGGAGGTGTCTCTCCAAAATTTGACCCCAGCGGGATCACTCTATTAATGCTGATGCTTGGTGGGAGGTGTCTCCACTTGGGTTCTTTCACCTCAGAGGTTCCTGAGTCTCCACCTGTTGCACAGAGACCCAAGCCTCTGCCCGCTGCTGAGTCGCACTTTCTCAGAGTCAGGCCAGACACCTTCCCCCGTGTCTTTCTCCACTGTTACCAGATTCACAGATGCAGCATAGCTGCACTGCTGCAGTCCATTCAATGCCAAGTCCTAACAAAGAACCGTGGACTTGCTGGTCTCTGCAGGGTTTGGGCTTCTAGACCGCCAGGCAAGGGAGGAAGGGTCGACTGGAGTTCAAAGTGGCAGGAAAAATATTTGTTCAACCTTCCTGTCAGACAAGAGAATGCCCAGGCTCATAGCAGGGACTCTCTGGAGAAGGAGTAGCAGCTTCCAGCAACTCGCTCCTGTGGGGTGTGAGAAGAGAACTTCAGTTCCCTGCTCACTAGTAGAAATCCCACAGCAAGCAAGCAACTTTCTTGGGGGAGGGGACAGACACGCATCCTCTTTGGGATGGGTTCTGTATGTGAAATTTGTTTCCTTGGAGTCGCAGCTTGCCTCAGCAGAGAAGACATGCAATTATCAATCTCTTCTCTCAGCTCAGCTCCCACCCTTCAGCTATGTTGGGTTCTTTCTGGCTGTTATCTCTCCCTCTGGACGAGAGCGTCTGTTGAAAGATGGCTCCAGGCAGCCATCATCCCCCACTCTCCCTAGCTCTTATTGAATGTAAAAATTGGAGTTAGGGAAAATAGCCGACCCAAGGATTTAGCAAAACACAAGACACATTGAAACAAAATGAACAAATAAACAAACAACCAGACACACAAACTAACAGACACACAAGCAATCAAAAACAAAATAAAACAAACAAAAAAACTCAAATATCCTGAAGTAAGCACTCTCAGCAACCATAAGAAAGGAAGAAGAGAAAAAAGTATATAATAATAATAATTTTTAAAAATTAACAATGTCTCCTACAAGAAATAAAAAAGGAAAAAACACACAAACAAAAAAGAATGAGCAAAGAAAAAAAAGGCACCACCAACAAAAAAAATGTATATATATATATATATTATATATATAATATATATATATATATATATATATGACTATAAGTATGCCATAGGGATATATATATATAACTTTAGTAGGAATATATTCATGTTGCAATATACTTTCACCAGGCGGCGCTATGAGTGGCTCCCAGGATTATACCTGATTCCCAACTTAGATTGTTCCTGGTGTTTGCCTAATTACCCACTTGGTGCTTAGACCCTGCTAAACAGTTGACTCCACTCATCTCAAAAAATCTTCACAGAAAGGTTTCACAAATTCTCCCTGCAACAATTCCTGTAAAGTTCAGGATATCCTGGGCCTGTTTCATGTGTAGGATGATTTGAGACTCAAATCACCACCTGGGCTGCACAGACAGGGGCCTGTGGTGACCACCATCTCCCAAATTTTAAAACAATGGCTGCTTCTTATTTGGGATCTTTCCAGTCTGAGTGTCTCTCTCACTGCCTAACTGTGGTGGTGCTGCTCCAGATGGTACCCCACTCTGGCCACCAAATTCTGCTCCGGAGTCCACACTTCACCAATCTTTCTACACAACACCTAGTTTCTCCACAAACTGGGAATTGTAATCCTCCGTGAGGGGGCTGGTTGCTGCTGCTACCACAGCCGTGGGGTGCAGAAACTTTCCTGGCCATCTCTGCAGCTCCAGATGACACACCACGTCCAGTAATCTGCCACCTTGCTGCACACTCCAAACTGCCATTCCATACCAATATTCCACGCCGGGAATGATCTAACCCACTCACTCTCACCTGTTGTTCTGGGAGAGCTGAGCTAAACATCTTTCCCATCTGCCATCATGCTCCACCTCCTATTTACATCCTTTTGAATTCTTTAAACTTAGAACATAAAATGCACTGCCTAAGTGAAAGTATTTAGTCAAAAATATTAAAAGTGGTTATTCTCAAAGGTTCCAGCTCTATTCCTGAGCTTTGGTTTGGCTTCTTGGCACTCAAGGATGTAGCAACAGTAAGACTACAACAGCTTCAAGCAAACCTACTATTTACAGCCCTAGCTGCCTTCCAAGGAGCACCATTGCTGTGGAGATCGCATGCCTGCATTCTCCTGAGCACAGTGGCTTTTTGGTACATGCTAAAGAAGCAGGATTTCTTTGCATAAGAAAAAGGTTCCTAGGCTAATCCAGGAGAGAATAAATAAGAACAAATGTGGGGTGGGAAAGTGGAAGCAAACATGGTGAGAGTGAGAGGATGGAGCTCTCAGGGGAGCTTAGAGATGGCTCAGGAGAGACTGAGGACTAGGGCAGTCAGAAGGACCAAGACACAACTCATGTTGTCTGTCCTGGGTGCAAAATGTGATGTTCACTCCTTGTGATCCCAGACTTTAATTCTGCTCCACGTAATAGTTCTGAACAGCATTCACAAGGAGGATCAAACAAGATCAGACACTAAGGGCTTTGAATGGTGCCAGATACAAGCACTTAAGTCCCAGCTGTTAATAATAATTAGCAATATTTGAACTTGTTTTGAAGGTAGGGATTGAGAAGAGTAAATACCAAGTTTGTGTCAGTTCTGGGGTAAAGATCAAGGGACAAGATGCAGCATGAAAACCGAAATTGTAGCCGAAGCAGGAGGTCAAAGAAGACAATCTGAAAGTACAGGCCATTGGGAACCAGAGTGATTTTGAGGCAAGGACTTTGGGCCTTGGTAAAAGGGTGCAAATATACCCTACCTAGATCACATGTGGCTGTTAAACCCCAGCTATCATCTGAGTTACCGAGCCAACCAGCACCCTAAGCTGCCATGGCTCCCATGATGACAGACTGCCAGCAAACGTGCTCCCTCATGCCCTGACTGAACTCAGCATCTGCAAGGACATGGAAATGAAGGCCCTGGCTGATCGTTTGATATTTTATAGCCAGTTTTATTATATGACCCATCATGATGAAAACCAATAGCATGTTCATAAAACAGTATTATCCAAACCATGTAGAAAGTGTTGCTGTGGTTTTAGGGCTTACAAAAATGAATGCAGCTCTTAGACAAGCCCTCCTGCACATGCCTGGCACTTCTGGATGTCTGTTAGATGAAGAAAAGGGAGGTCCAATTAACCTCAAGGTCACTGCTGATGCTGGAGGTCACCAGGGTTTGATCAGTTATTTACAATGCTGTCTTTGGGAGAAGGTTCCTCTAGGGAATTACATAACATCAGCTGCAGCTGCCATGTGGATTTCAACTGAAATTGGGTTATTAAAAAATGGTTTTGGGAGTCAAAAAATTTACTATTTCTTCCTGTGTCAATTATCTAAATGCTGTCATCAGAGCCCCCACATTATTTTACTCAGCTCTGGTCCTAAACATGTTTCCTGTTTTGGAATATTTTTTAAAAGCAGGAGTAGCTGGTGATCAGTGTTAATTTCCCTAAGGCCACAAGGTCATTTGTATGGCAGCCTGGGCTGATGATTTGGAGTCACAGAGCCTGTCTGGGGGGGCTGGATCTGCCACTTAGCTGACAGATTTGGGCTGTCCTGTGAGTCTCCACACACAGGCTTTCCTTTTTTAAAGGTCTGTATTTTCTGTTTAAGTGCTCATACCTCCACAAAGGGGTATGTCTCAACTTATTCCATATCTGTCTGTCTATCATCTATCTATATATCTATCTATGTCTATCTAACCAAACTATGCTTCACTGTTTATCAATTCTTTGGATAAACACAGTTTCTGGGTGGAAGGCATGCAGTTGAGGTGGCTGAGGCTGAGCGACGCCTGGCAGAGTCCTTCCCCCTCGCCCTGGCTGGTGCTGAGCTGGTAGCTCGGTGCAAGCCTCGGCCCTTCTTTGGAACGAGGCCTACCCTGGCAGCAGGAGAGCTCAGCAGCACCAGCTGCTTACTCCAGACAAGAGCCCGTGCCTTGCCCGGTGCTCATCTCCGGTGGGTCCCTGATAGGTTCGGGAGGACATCCGCTCTGGCAGCCCAGTTCCAGGTCAGGTTCCACGCACTTGTCAGAACGAACTCATAGGCACCAAGGTGAATCTGTGCCTTTGCTGGAGCCGTGAAATATGGTAGCTGGCAGCCTCCCCACAGAGCTGGTCTTAGAAAGTCCGCTTAAGCTGGGTGACCAAGCTCGGGTGGCCCCCTGCTTTGGGCTCACTGGTCTGCACTGGACAGCCACACAGCACAGTCCACGAGCAGTCAGCACCTCTGGGAGCTGGGCACGCTGAGCCTCTGAAGATCCATCTCGGCTCATCTCTCATCTCCGCTCTCCACCCATCTAGAGGTGGGCCCTGGAAATCCTGTGAGTCACCAACAATTAAAAAAAAAAAAAAAAAAAGGCTGAAAGTGATGTAGGAGAGGTGGCGCTCCAGCCAGTTCAGCAAGCTGAGCTAGAGGCCCTGCCTGCCTCAGCCCTGGTGGCGTTGGTTTGGTGGCAGCCAGCAGAGGAACCAGCGGGCTGGAGGGGAGGTAGGGGCGTGTAGCCAGAGGGTAGTAGGAGGCCACAGTAGTCGGAGGGGCCAGACAACTGCTGGGGAGACACCAGCGCCTTCTCGTTTCCTTCCCCTTGCACTTGGGGCTGAACAGGGAACCTCCATTTCCTATGCCTAGGTCAATTTCACATGTTTCCTAGGCCTCAATTCCATGAATTGACTGTGTCCATCCATTAATGCGTTCATTCACCTTGACCCCAGGAAGGGCCTGTATCCATCCATGAATGCACCTATTCACCTTGCCCAGGTGGAAAGGACTGTATCCATTCACCTCCTGGCCTCACATAACTACAAGGACCCATGTGACTATATTTACCTCTGGACACAGAGCCCAGAGAGAGAGCTTTTTTCCCCTGACTTGGGTTTTTTCTCTCTGCCAGAAGCTTTGGTGTTTTTGTATTCTTTTCTGTAAAATAAATCTTGTCTTACCACTGATCTGTCCACGGATTCATTTTTCGAATCACCAAGACCAATAACCCACTGAAGATGAAATTCAACAGGACCACAGTGAAGTGGGGAGGGACCAGATGTCTAGCTCCTGTGTTAAGGTCAGGACAGTCTACACTGAGTGACCGTTTTGTGGGTCTGGCCCCACTAGGCCGGGCAGAGGTTCTGATGGGCAGTAGAAGTTGCGGCCTGGGCATCTGTACTAAGGCGGATCACAGAGCAGGACATGACAGAGGCAAAGTCGTGGTAGGAAGAGGCCAGCAAGGGCTTGGGGGCAGACAGTGCCAGCAAGGCCCAAGCCTTGGCAGGGAGTGTGGCACTCCTGTTGGGACGGCTCGCCTGTCCTCTCCCTTCCCTATTTTCAGCACAGCCTTTAACACAAATGTCAGTTAATTTGAACTAAATTCCACAGAGAATTTCTCAAATGTCAGGTTTTTATATCACACTGTGTATGAAATTCATCATACACAGGTTTGAGGCTGACAAACCACCATGACATGAGGGGGTAGGTGTTGGGCGTGCACCGCCTTCAGCCATGCAGGGGCTAAGTACACTCATTATCCCGCTGGAACCTTTAACCCCCCAGTAGATCAAGTCATCTCCATGCAGGAAATTAAGCCTAAAGAAGTTAACCGCTAAGTTCACATGGCTGTGTGCGGTGAGAGTGGGGCCATGATGTCTGGGACACGGGATTGTCTGCTATCCTAAGCCCTCACCTCATCCTCACAGCACTGTTGAGTGCACCTGGAGGGTGGGGCTTATGGCTTTGTCTTGTGTGTGCTCCTGGCACTGGGCTGAATGTGGAAAGCCATCAAGGTGTTTCTGAATAATTAATGAATGGTGATGAATGACTGAGGAATGGAGTTCACAGGCTCATTCACGAATCTGTTTTTGGTGAGTCCTTGCTCCCACACAAGGGTTGGAGACCCAGTGTAGGAGGTCTTATCCTCAGAAGCCAGGAGCACATTTTCCGTGTCTCTGATGTTCTTACCTGTGTCCCGTGAGTGGACATTCATACCTGTTAACACACCTGCTATCAGAGCTCTCACCTCTGTTAGAAATAGCTCAGGTCTCCAAGACCCATTGGAGGTTTAGAATATTTGCTCAACTACTGGAGGAATACTTGAGATTTTTTCTTCCTTTATCTGAGTTATGTTTACTGCCTCACAGTTGAAAGAGTACAAGATCATTTCTGTTTATGAGACTTACCACTGCTCCCTTCTTATAGCAATTTAAAATCTATTCAAACACACATTTTCTACAAACGAAAATTTATTTGTTATATATAGAAGAATGGCACCAATGGACTAATTTGGCAGCTTTGTTGATTACCGCTTGTAATGAGCCTTCTTACACAATTAAAATAATTTTTTTCTTAACTGCATTTAGTAGTGACTAACGTTTCACAAATTCTGCAGGCTGACTCAGAGACATAATCATGTAATTTCTATGCAAAAAGCAGCTTATGAATTTTTAATTATTATTAAATCTGATTAAAGGCTAATTCATAAGTAAACATATTACAGGTCACAGAGGACTACTCTCTAGAAGCTTCCCTAATTTCTGTAGTCCCTTGTCCTTTGATAAATAGATAAAGAAGCTGGACACTGGTTCCAAGGCATAACCGTGATCCATGCTAAATTCTGATTTTTTAGCTGTGATTATGCATTTTGCATTCTAGTTGCTTTTAAAGTTATAAAGCACATGGAAAATTCTAAGAGGATATAGAAAGGAAGTTGGCCTCATTTCCTTTATATTTTCTTAAATGGCAACATGGAGAATTGTACCCTAACAGCAGATAAGCAGCTCTGCTCCCTGCAGCCACATCGCCTGGGTGCTCTGAGGACCAGAGGTCCTGTTGTGTCCTGGGCAGCCCCTCTGGAGAGATCTCTGGAGCCCTTGGCCTGGGAGGGAAAGCTCCAGCGAGCTCTTTCAGGGAGGCTGCCTTTTACCTTGGAGGGTTCCCACTTCCCTCCTTTGGATCCACCTTGTGCCAGACCTGGCTGCACATCACAGCATGGGTGACACAGATGCAGCCGTCCTCTCCATGCCTGTCAGCCTGGGAGCCTCTGGCTTCCATCACACTTGCACCAGGCTGTCTGCCTGGAGTTAGCGCCTTTGTTTTAGGGCATCTGCTAGTATTTGTAGGTTGTTCTTCATTTCTGCCTTTAAAGGTTTACTTTAAGCAGCCAGATTTTATCATTTATTTCTATGGAAGGCTTTTAGAAAAAATTTCCAGCATGAATTCTATAAATTTCTGCCTATTACTCATTTATGGTGATTAGCTTTGAGCTGTGCCTTGGTCTGGCGGTTCTTTCTCTGACATCAGGTCCTCGTCCTACACCCATGCTCTGTGTTAATTTGTGTGTGTTTATAAGTGTGTTTGCTTGGTGAAAAGCGTCACTTTCTGCTATTTGATGGCTCCATGCTGAGAATGATTTGCTGGCACAATGTTACTTTCTTGAACAATGTTTAATAAGTTCACACACACACATACAATTGTTGACATTAGCACAATATTGTATTATGTATTTAGTATAGTTGCCCACATCTGTTACCTCATCTGATTCTCATAATCCCATGTAAGAAAAGTATTGTTATTCTAGTTTTATCCAAAGTGAAGTGTGTCACAGAAAGGATTATTGACCTGCCCATCATCCCACAGCTAGTTACTCCTGAAGGCAGGAAAAGGCCCCATCCTTCACTGTGGCCTCCTGTTCCTCCCAATATACACAATCCCAGAAACCCAACCCTCAACCCTTAGCACCCCTGTATCCACATGCCTATCCTGTGAAAGGGGATGTGGACAAACATAACCATTAGGTTTATGTTCTTGATCTCCCAATATTTCTCCACCATGGTTGATGCATTCTTTGGGATGAAGATGTCTTATGGGTGGCTGAGTGCAACCATCCCTGGAACCAATACCATATCATGTCCTTTAATATCATATCACCCAGGTCATCTACCTAGCGTGATTACATTTAATGATTTCTTTCCCAAGAATATGTTTTTCTAGAAGCAATAAAATAAATCATCAACCTGGGCCTGTGACTTGCAGACCCAAGGTGGCCTCTTCATAGAGGAGAGAGCTTCTACCAGACAAGTGGGGGCCAACAAGTTCTAGCCCAACATGAGCTGGTCATAGAGGCGAAGGGCTTGATCTTGCAGGGACACAGCGAGGGGAGGGCACTGATGTCTGCTTGGCGGCCAGTGACAGACATGGGGAGCCAGACACCCTGTGGTGTGAGCTCTGGTCATGTGCTGTGATTCCTCCTCCCCCATCCCTCTTAACTTTCAGACAAAATGTATCTACAGCTCCTCACTCTTGGGCCAAGGCCTTGTCATTGGGATGCAATCCCAGCTTTGACCTAAGGAAGTCAGACCACCTGGGGCTTATGCCCAGGAAGTAGTGCTACCCACTGGTCCTGTCCAGATTTTGTGTTGCTGATCAAGTTGCTATGTGACAGAACTGTTCATTCTAGAGCAATTTCTACTTTCTCATGTGCTGTCCTACCACTTGCCACATTAGGGACTTATGCTGACACTTATCCCTGGACACCTTGTATGGGCATGCCCCTTCCCCATAGACCATGGCTGCTTATCTTAACAGCTTCCTTCTTTCCCCTCATTTCCTAGCCATGGACTGTCTGAGATGGGGACCTCAAAGTGGCCCAGTCCAAACGCTTGCATGAAAACTTAACAACTTCAGCAAAGGAAGGTCTTGTTGAAAGATCTTTCTTTTAACAGATACAGAGATTACATATGGCCATACATCCAGCTCTTAATTTCCATTTGACTTTAAAAAAAGTGGAGAGGGAGGTGGAGCATGATGGCAGACAGAACGGACGTGTAGACCACCTCTCCCAAGCCATCAGGTGAGAGGAAAGAGGGTCAGGACATTCCCCGTGAGTGGATTATTGGAGTGGACGGACTGCTGGAGACGCTCAGTGAACTGGCAGATTGCTATACATAAGGGTTGTTTTTAATGTTGCTGTTGTCGTGGGTGTTGTCTATATGTCTATGTGTTTCTGTCTGTTTCTGGTAGTCTTTGTATCTGTTTATTTGTTCATTTGCTCTCAACGAGCTTGGTGTTACGACCTGCAACTCTGAGCTCCCAGCACTGCCCTCCACTCTCACTCTGTGGTCTGGAGGCCTGCCTCCCAGGAGTCCAGATTCTTGGGTGAACTCTTGAGAGGTGTGGACAGGACCTGGTCTGCAACTGGCCAGTGATGATTCTGCAGCACAGGAGTGAGGAGATGACGGCTGGCTAAGAGGGAATCACACCGAAGTGGTGGTGCCCCAAGGTGTAGAGCAACAGCCGTCTTCAGCAATAACAAGGCCCACCCCCAGATATCCCATAGCCACTCCTCCTGTCTCCCTGGGCAACCAGATGAGGCCGAGCATCTTCTCAGATGGCAACCACCATGAAATAGACCTGGGAATGAAACACAGGCCCCGTGAGTAAAGGGTTTGCCTAAGGCGGTACTGACCTGGGTGGAACACAGGGACTAGAAAACTCACCCGCAGAGCCTGGAAACTCCCAGGGTGGGGCTGATCCAGAGGAACACTTTACTGAGCCTAAGATGCACCTAGCCCTCAGGGGATCACCAGACTATAGACAAAGGAGGCCAAGAGGCTACACCTGACATCTAATTGTGCTATGAATACAAACGCAGGAGTAAAGACAGGTTCTGAAGCACAAGGTTCTGGGAACTCAAATCAGCCTCTCCTCTGCAGGGGAATCTAGCAGGGTCAGAAATA
>CAUYPK010021996.1:0-12654 GCA_963574355.1 Loris lydekkerianus
ATGATGGAAACAATGAAAGAAACTGCTAACAAAGTGGAAAAGAACCAAAAAGAAATCCAAAAACAGAATAAAATGAAAGATGAACAATATGAAGAATATAGAAAAGATATAGCAGAGCTCAAGGAACTGAAGCAGTCAATTAGGGAACTTAAAGATGCAATGGAAAGTATCAGCAACAGATTAGACCATGCAGAAGAAAGAATCTCAGAGGTAGAGGACAAAGCTCCTGAGATATCTCAGGTAGTTAAAGAGGCAGAAAAGAAGAGAGAGAAAGCAGAACGTTCACTGACAGAATTATGGGACTTTATGAAGCATTCCAACATATGAGTTATAGGTATCCCAGAAGGGGAAGAAGAATGTCCCAGGGGAATGGAAGCCATTCTAGAGAATATGAAAATTTCCCAAATATCACCAAAGATTCTGACACAACTTTCAGAGGGATATCAGACCTCAGGTCACCTCAACTCTAACAGAGCTACTCCAAGACACATTGTGATGAACCTGTCCAAAGTTAAGACAAAAGAAAAGATTCTTCAAGCTGCCAGGAGCAAGTGCCAGTTGACCTACAGGGACAAATCTATCAGGGTAACTGCAGACTTCTCTAATGAAACTTTTCAAGCAAGAAGACAAGATATATTAATTAGTAGGATGTAAGCACTCTAATTTGTACAAATAATCAACACATTGAATCCCACAAAGGCATAAATGTATTCATGATGTATGTATATATGACTTAATAAAAAAATAATAACGTATTCTTTTACATTAGTCAATAATTCTATACATGTTTTTGAAAAATTAGCCTGTTATTTCTTTATAATTTTGAGGGCCATATAGATGTTTTTTGAAAGGGTATTATGAACCCTACACCAGATTATTTAATTAAAGTTTCAGTATTGGAATGTATTCATTTACAATTGATAAGAACAGTTCTACAATTCTCTGCTTAAAAGCAACCACACACACACATAATTAAGCAAAGATCGTCTTACCAATACTAAGGAGTCATTAAAATTTTTATTAACTCCATATTTTTGGTTAATAGATAATGCCCATACAATATTATTGAGCAGAAAAGAAATTATGGTGTTGAATTCACAGAAAAAACGCCTACTAAAGTAAAAACATGCAGACATGCTTGAGTGTAAATATGTAAAACTGGTGTGTGGAGCAAGCAGGATTCATGAACATAATAAATATATATTTAATTCTTGTCTTTTAAACACCAGTTGTGACTATCTTTCCCTGATCTTTGATAAATCTTAGCCAGAATCCATGATATTTTGATTAGTTTTATTTTATAGACTATCATATAGTAATTTAAAAATTTCAAAACACAATCTTAATCAGAAATGAAGTCCAAGATTTAAACTGACACTCTCAATCTACGTGAAAAGAAAACAAAACAAACAAAAAAAGACCTCACGGTGCATCTTACAAGGGTATGTGAAACTTAGTAAATGTGGAATGTAAATGTCTTAGCACAATAACTAAGAAAATACCAGGAAAGTTATGTTAACCAGTGTGATGAAAATGTGTCAAACGGTCTATGAAGCTAGTTTATGATGCCCCATGATCATATCAATGTACACAGCTATGATTTAATAAAAAAATAAATAAAATAAAAAAATAAAATTCATACTGAAGTGTAAAAAAAAAAAGACCTTCTTCACCTGAAACTTATGCCAGAGTTCTAGAACTTTTGGTTAAGGAAACAAATTTGGTCGATGTTTTCTTTTCTCTTCTGATCTGACTAACCTGGGTTGCTAACTGAGACTTCATCACCCTTGGGCGTGCTGGTAGGAATGAGTAAGTGACAATATAGGGGCTTTTCTTATTTGCTAATTGTTTCCTGATATGTTTGTTGGGTGTGTTTAAAGTTAGTGTATTTTACTGGTGCTTTTGGCCTCACTGGATGTTTTTTCTGCTCAGCCTACTTTCAACCCTTGCTTTTCCGATTGTTCTGATTAAAAACTTTTGTTGTTAAGGTCTTCTGGCTCAAGTTCTCTTGGACAATGGTTTTCTCTTTACCGTAATGCGACTCTTGTCTAGTTCTTGGGAAACAGACTTATTCAAACTTTTCACTAAGAGAGGGGAATTGTAGGACCTTTAGTTTTCTTGGGTGTAAAAAAAGTCACCTCTATGCATTCAATCTAGCTATCTCTGTGATATCATGGAAGCCATCCTTGCTAGGGTTGGAATTAGAAGGTGGCACAAGAGAGATAATGAGAAAGGATAACACTATCCTGATAATAGCTATCTTAAAAGGAAATATTCCCAGAATTTCTAATTTATTTACCCTATCTTGACTTTTTTAAAATTTTGAATTTGGAAAGAGGTTTGGTAACAGGAAATCAATTTGTTTTTCTTTCACTGTTTCTTTCCTCTTAATATTTATAAATTCAGCATATAGGGACATGACTTACATACAATTTGGATTGTAATATCTATTGTGCTGAAGGAGAAGAGAGAAAAAGACAGTTCCATTTTTGCAACTGATATACATGTGTATAATTTAGATGTGCATATAAATGATTATCTTAGAGAGAAAAGGGAAAAGAAAGAAAAAGGTGGAAATAACTATCTAAATATTCTCTATTA
Source organism: Loris lydekkerianus (assembly GCA_963574355.1). Lineage (NCBI taxonomy): Eukaryota > Metazoa > Chordata > Mammalia > Primates > Lorisidae > Loris > Loris lydekkerianus. Next base: position 2,602 of record CAUYPK010021996.1, read on the forward strand.
TATTGTTAAATATAATAATATGTCAAGTGTTAAAATCATCTTTTTCTCATATTAAACTTCAAATAATTTTTTAAAGAAAACAAAAAATTATATTATCTTGCTTAAATTAAGTAGAGGCATATATAATTTGTATATTATTTTATGCTTCTTCCTGAAAAATGCATTTATTAAGTATATTTACAACATAAATTGCATACCTTCTTCAACTGTTTCTCTTTGAAACATTTTTTATCAATTATGGAAGATATTTATCCTTAAGGAATATACTATGGCTATTTTCAACACTACAGTGTTTGGTTATTCCTCTGCTGTGTACACAAATATAATTGTTTGCGTGAAAGTAATTCAATTTTTAAAAATTTGTTTTATTGTTATACAGCCCACTCTCACTGCACTAGAATACATGATTGATTATTCATGAACATAATGTCTAGGTAAATAATGAAAAGAAATTAATCATGTCTATGAACAAGAATGACTTGTTACTTTAGTGAGCAAAAAGAAAAAGTGCAATGCTAATTATATGTAGGATTGTTATGCAATTTTTATACATAATTTGAGAATTTCAAGGTAAATCATCTTTGCTAATAAGTCTAGTTATAGCCACTACTTAGCTGGTATCAATTGTGTTTACAGTTAGTACATTGTATTACTCTTGACAGCTGTGTGATAAGAATTCTTTTAAATTAAAACTTTATACATAAAGTTAAACATAATCTCAATTTTTTTTTCCTTTTATATTAAATTTGTTATACAATCTCAAAACTTTGAAAAAAATAGCACAGAGAAGTGTCAGGTCCTCTTCATCTAGTTTCCCCAATGGTGATGATAGCTCACATAACTGTAATACAAGATCAAATCCAGTAAGTTGACAATAATAGTATCCACAGAGCTTAGTGATTTCACTCATATTATATGCACTCATATAAATTTATATATAATTATTTTCATATATAAATTTGCATAACTATCATGAAAATCAAGATATATGCCACTCCCATTACTCAAACAATACCTTAGGCTATCATAAGCTAACAAAACCCTGCCTTCCTATTCAACTTATGATAACCACTAAAATATTACTACCACCATACTTGAAAAGTCTACACACTTATAATATCTAGACCACGTACCAAAAATACTCATAGAAAGACACACCCAGAAATGGATAAATGAAAGTAAAATTCAAAAAAATGTTCAAGTAACTCACAAGTAGACAGGAAAAAGACAGCGGAAAATTGAAAGAAAATAACAGGGAGAAGAAACAAAAAAAGAAAAAGATGAATTTAAGCTTTATTCATATACATAATTACATTAAATATAAATTATCTAAATTCACAATTTTAAGAGTTTGGTATGGTGGATAAAAGGTAAACAAACAGATTAAAACTATTAATAAATTACAGTACATGCTGTCTATAAGAAATTCACTACAAATGTAACAATGTAACAATATAGGTCAGTTCAAAGTAAATGGATGTAAAATGGTATAACTTGAAACCTTAATCAAAAGAATATTAATAATATTAAAAGAAGAATACAAAGAAAAGAAAATTACTAGGAACACAAAGGGACATTATACCGAGTTCACATGAGTAAGCCTCGCGCAGATACATAGTAACATTAAGTATGTACCCCCAAATACAAGGCTTCAGGATGCTTTGGAAAAGAATCTGATAAAATTTAAAAGATAAATAAGCAAATCCACAGAGTTGAAAAAAACCCAAAAAACTCAGTCAGAAATTCATAGAACCACTAGACAGAAAAGCATGGTACAAAAAAAACCTCATCGACTAACACTGTAATTGACATTCACAAAACACTACATTATACAGCAGCAAAATACACGTGTTTCTTTTGTTGTTGTTGTTGTTTTTGTGGTGACAGAGTCTTACTTTATCACCCTCGGTAGAGTGCCATGGTGTCACACACCTCACAGCAGCCTCCAGTTCCTGGGCTTAGGCAATTCTCTTGCCTCAGCCTCCCAAGTAGCTGGGACTATAGGCACCCACCACAATGCCAGGCTATTTAAAAAAAAAAAAAAAAAAAAAAAAAAAATTTGTTTTTGCAGTTTGGGTGGGGGCAGGTTTGAACCTGCCACCCTCAGTATATGGAGCCAGTCCCTACTCACTGAGCCACAGGTGCCACCCAAAATACACACATTTTTAAAAAGTGCCCACAAAAAATATTCAACAAGACAGATCACATATGTCATTAAAAAATCCCAAAAAATTTAGGTCTGAAAATAACATATAGCCTACATTCTAATAGCCTTTTTCTGATGATATGATCTTATATGTAGAAACACCCCCCAAAGAATCAACCAAGAGACTCCTGGAATTTATAAATAAATTCAGCAAAGTCTCAGGTCACAAAATCAATGTACACAAATCACGAGGTTTCATATATGCCAACAACAATCAAACAGAAAACATTTTGATATACACAGTGCTTTCCTAGAACACTTGCAATAAATCCTAATCAACTCACTCTGGCTTTAGGGTACTAAATGACCTAACACTTGCCTCTACCTTATCTAGCAGCCCTGTGCCTAGGTCAGCTACAATGGCATAGCCCTACTGGTGGTGCAAAAGCTTTTCAAACTGCCAACCTCTTACCCCGCATTGGACTTTGGCATATAATATTTCCTCCTGTGTGGAAGCTCCACCTTTCACTTTGTTCCAGGTGTCTATTACTACATTGAAAATACTTAAAATATAGTGTTTGAAAATATCATTATTGTGTGGATCAGCAATTCAGGAAGGGCTTGGCTTGCCAGTTCCTTTCCTCCACATGGCTCAATGGCATGTAAGTGATTGATCTGTTCCAGAGGTTTGTGCCTTTTGGGGGAAATAGGCTGCCTCAGATGGCCCATTTCCATCTTGATATAATTACTGGGCTTCCCCATTAGTAATACAGCCCCTTAGGGCTCCAAAAGTGTTTGTTCAAAGACATCTAAAGGGGAAGGTAGTCTTAAATAGTTGTGCATGTGCAAACTAAAATATTTTATTACTCATGCCAATCACAGAGTCTGTCTAGATTCCAAACATGGAAATATAAAATTTTCCTTATTTAAAGTGTCAAAAAATTTATTGACATTTTAATTTTCCACATACTCAAAATAGATGTCACTTTTTTTGTGTGTGCTTTAAATTAACTTATCTCCTCTTAAGCTTTACCTAAGCATCAAATATAATTTGGGTGTCTACTCTCTACATTTCTCTCAGAGCTATTCCGTGTTTATGAACATTCGTGACATTTTTAATGAAATGTGCTTTTTTAAATCTCTGTCTTTACTTTATCTATTTGAAAAAAGTAATAGAAATATAGAGAAATCGTCAGTTTAGTTTTCCCCTTTAGCATCTAACATACTACTGGAGATTGGGTATTCAGTAGATATTTGCTGAATAAATGTATTGTTTAGGAATAAATAAAACAGTTATTTTTATTACAATTTTCTACATAAGTTCAGGGGAGTACAGTTTAGAATAATTACTGTGAAAATATTTGGAGAATTTAGTTGGTTGCAAATTTAGTCACTGTGGCTGCTGAGGGATTAGCTGACAGTTCAACAGAATGCATTAAAAGAAACAAGATTAAGTAAAGGAATAGTGTTCTAAGCATGCTGGTTTGGTCACATTTGAAACATGAGTCAAGCTCTAAGCGTCATATTTTAGAGGGATAGAGAATAACATGACAATTTGGAAGTGTGATATATGTAACAATTGTGGGAACTTGGAATGTTTAGCTTGCAAAGGCCTGAGGGACAAATATAATGGATAAGTTCAAATGTTGAGCAGCTGTCACGTTTAAATTTTTTTCCTCTATTTTCCTGAAGAAATCTGATGAACAATATGTGAAACTTGGATTTCACAATTAAAATGTTACTCAAGCAAGTTAGAATGATTACTCCAAAGAAGAAAAAAAAGTTTGCAATGTTTCTTCAAGTATTTCTTTAGATTGCGATAGCTATTTCATTCTCTTCCCCCAGGATTAGTTTAGAAGCTTTCTTGTCTTTGGTGTAGTAATGACATTTAATTTCAGTCATGAAAGGTATTTCAATTAAATCCTCTTTCTTTTCACATATTAATAATTTTCTTACTAAGTTATTAGGTATGTTTTAAACTTCTAAGCTGCGTAAACACTCAGAAATACAGTAGTGAGGAAAAGCACTATAGCTCCTGTAAGTTGGATCTTGTCAGAGAATATACCCATACAAATGAAAATAAAATTCAGTAAACTAATTAAATTCAGTGTACTAAGTCACTACTTCTTTATTCTCAAAATTTACCTTTTGCAGATTAAACAAAAACTCATCTCTATAAACTACTTTTTTTAAAAAAGTATTTAATTTTTTACCAATTTAAGTCAATGACTTTTTTCCCTGTGGAGAAGTACCAAGTATTGGGATTTATTACTGGATCTAGTGGTAGATCTTTTAATTCTTGGAAGTATCTCCATACAACTCTCTGGAGAGGTTGTGCTAGTTTGCAGTCCCATAAACAGTATATAAATATTCCCCTTTTTCTACATCCACACCAACACTGGTTGTTTGGGGACTTTTTGATGTGAGCCATTCTCACAGGAGTTAGGAAATATCTTGTGTGTGTGTGTGTGCGTGGGGGTGGTGGTGTTTGATTTGTATTTCTCTGATAATTAGAGACATTGAGCATTTTTTATATGTATTTGCCATTAATCTATCTTCTTTTGAAAAGATTTTGTTCATTTGTTTGCCCACTTTTCATTTGGGTTGTTTAATGCTTTCTTGCTTATTTGCATGGGTTCTTTGAAGATTCTGATTGTTAGCCTTGTATTGCACATACAATATGCAAATATTTTCTCCCATTCTGTAGGTTGTCTGTTCATTCTATTGATTGTTTCCTTGGCTATATAAAGCTTTTATAAATTAATCAGATCCTATATATTTATTTTTCTTCTTGCTGTGATTGCCTTTGGGGTCTTCTTTGTAAGTTATTTTCCTAGACCAATATCTAGAAGACTTTTTTTGCAACCTCTTCTTCTAGAATTTTTATAATTTCATGTCTTAGTTTTAAGTTTGTAATCCATTGTGAATTAAGTTTTGTGACTAGTGAGGGGTGTAGATCCTGTTTCAGTCTTCTTCCCAGCACTGTTTATTAAACAGGGATTCTTTTTTTTTTTTCCCTTGTTAAATATTTTTGTCTACTTTGTCAAAGTTTACATGGCATTATGAGGATGGTTTTAAATCTGGTCTCTCTGTTATGGTCCATTAAACTATAGATCTGTTCTTTTGCTAGTACCATGCTGTTTTGGTTACTGTAGCCTTGTAGTATATAGCTTGAAGTCTAGTAAAGTGATGCATCCTGATTTGTTCTTTTTGTTTAAAGTTGCCTTGGCTATTTGATATTTTTCCTAGTTCCATATGAAGTGTAAAGTTATTTTTTCTTTATCTGCAAACAATGATGTTGGTATTTTAATGGGGATTTCATTGAATCTGTAAATCACTCTTAGTAGTATAGACATTTTAACAACGCTGATTCTTCAGAGTCACGGATTTGATATGTTTTTCCCTTGTTCACCTTCTCTGTGATTTCCTTCCTCCATATTTTGTAGTTCTGCATGTAGAGGTTTTTTATTGCCTTGGGTAAATATATTGCCAGGAATTTTAATTTTTTTGTTGCTATTGTGAAAGGTATTGAGTCCTTAATTTGATTCTCAGCTTGTCTGCTGTTCGTATATAGGAAAGCTGTTGATTTGTGTACATTGATTTTTTTATCCTGAGATTTTACTAAATTTATTTATAAATTCCAGGATTTTTTTGGTAGACTGTAAGGTTTTCTAGATATAAAATCATATTGTTAGCAAAGAGCAATAGTTTCATTTTCTTTTTTTCTATATTTGGATGCCCTTGGTTTCTTTCTTTCACTTGATTACTCTAGCTAGCACTTCCAGCACTATATTGAACAAAAGCGATGACAGTGGGTAACATGGTCTGGTTCTATTTCTAAGCAGGAATTTTTTCAATTTTTCTCCATCAGTATGATTGTGGCTGTGGGTTCATCATATATGGCTTTTAAAATATTGAGGTATGTTCTATCGGCTCTGTTTAGTTAAGAGTTCTTGTTATAAAGGGTTCTGAATTTTGTCAAATGCTTTTTCTGCATCTATCAAGAAGAATATCAAAGTTCAGAAAACTGAATAACCTATTACTGAATGATAGTTGGGTCAAGGAGGAATTAATATGGAGATCAAAAGATTCTTTGAACTAAATTAGAAGATAGATACATGTTATCAAAACCCATGGGACTCAATAAAAGCAGTCATAAGAGGAAAGTTTATTGCCATAAATGCCTGCATCCAAGAGACAGAAAAATCACAAGTCAACAGTCTTATGAATCATGTCAAGGAATTGGAAAAGGAAGAGCAAATCAATCCCAGACTTGGTAGAAGAAAATAAATAATGAAGGTCAGATAAGAACTAAGTTAAATAAATAACAAAATAATTACCCAGAAGATTAATAAAACAAAAGTTGGTTCTTTGAAAAGATGAACAAAATCAACAGGTCTCTCACTAGATTAACAGGAAAAAACAAACAAACAAACAAAAAAACTGTGAGAAGCTGACTCAGAAATCATAAAGGAGATATTGCAACTGATACAATAGAAATTCAAAATACTATCTCTGAATACTATAATAATCTCTATGCACAGGAACTCAAAGGCATTGAGGAAAAGGAAAAATTCTTTGAAACACACAATCCCCCTAGGCTCAGTCCAGAAGTAATAGAACTCCTGAATAGACCAATATCAAGTAACAAATTTAAAACAGCAACAAAAAACCTCCTAACAAAAAAAGTCCCCCAGACAAGATGGTTTCACACTTGAATTTTATCAGACCTACAAAGATGAACTGGCACTTATACTGCAGAAAGTATTTCATAACACAGGAACGGAAGAAATCCTCTTCACTTTATTCCACAAAGCCATCATCACCTTGATTCCAAAGCCAGGAAAGGACAGAATACAAAAGAAAACTACAGACCAATATCCCTCTTGTATATAGATGCAAAAATACTCAACAAAATCTTAGCAAACAATTCAGTTACACGTTAAACAAAAAATCCACTACTATGAAGTGTGCTTCATCTCAGAGATGCAAGGATGGTTCAACACATAAATGTAATTCACACATATCTAGAAGAAAAATGTAATGTTTTTTAAAAAATTATAACCATCCAAGTTATTATTGGAGTTTTGATAAACTTTGAAGATTATTATGAGTTTTGCTTACACGATTTATTATTACTTTAAGCAACTATCAAGAGAGGGTGTATGTTTTCAATATGTTTACCATCCTTTGGTATTTTTAAAATTATGTCTACAAAATATCAGAAAGAAAATTAATTTTGAAAACCAAATTGATTATGTCAGGTAGCTGACCCTATTGTATTTAAACCCATTTGTTGGTTTATCTATTTTAAATAATTTTTGTGGCTTGGCACTTGTGGCTCAAGTGGCTGGGGCGCCAGACACATATACCATAGCTGGCAGGTTTGAATCCAGCCCTGGCCTGCCAAACAACAATGACAGCTACAATCAAAAAATAGCTGAGTGTTGTGGTGGGCGCCTGTAATCCCAGCTAGTTGAGATGCTGAGGCAAGCGAATCACTTAAGCCCAAGAGTTTGAGGTTGCTATGAGTTGTGACGTCACAGCATTCTACCCAGGTCGACATAGTGAGACTCTGTCTCAAAAAATTTTTTTTTTATTTTTAAATAATTTATTGTTAATATATACACACCTACTATTAATATTTATACTAATTTTAATATTTGCTTCAATATTTGCTCTTGCTGAAAAGCAGCTTTATTTTAAGAAGTCAACCATCAATTGATTTCTCTAGGAAACTTGCTTCTCTGCAATGATCATATAGTATATGAATATCAGAAAAAATAAAGTAATTTAAAAATAAATGGCAAATGTCTTCTTTAATGCTACATGGCTACAGGCCTTCCAATTTCAGAACTTTTTCCATGAGTTTTCTGCAGTACTTGATTCTTTTTGACTCCTTCCTCCACCTTCGATGAAGTACACAGTTGGCAGGGTCTGGTATTATACCCACTTTCCCTCACCTACCACTCGGCATATTTTAAAACAAACCCAAATAGCATAAAATTTTACCCTTAAATATTAAGCATAAATCTCTAAGAAATACTTTTTTGTTAAATTAAGTTACTTGAGTGCCTTTATTGGACCTATAAAGGAAAATATTTCTTTTATAGCACCTAATATACTTTCATGTTCACGAGTCTCAATTTGCTTCAAAAATCATTTTAAATATTTTGTTCTTTTGCATCAGGATCCAAGAAAAGAACCACATATCTCATTTATTTTGTATACCTAGGCTCTTTTAATCTACAAAATCCTCTTACTTTTAAAGGCTTTCCCTTAATGAAGAATCGTGCTTGTTTCATTTACCTTACATAGTTTTCCTCATTTGGGGCTTAGGTAATTGCATCCCTATCAATCATTTAAATTATTTCTCTAATCCCTTTCTTTTGTATAAGTAGATTGGATCAAAGGGCTTGAATATACTCAATTTTCATTTATTTATGTACTACCTTATGAGCTACTGGATGTCTAATCATCTCTCATTTTTCCATTTCTCATTTATAGAGTTCTGTATTAGAATTTCACTTAATATTTTAGTAGCCATTGTAATAATTGGCAATAGACATTATTTCATTAAGGAATACAGAATGGTGATATCCTGATATTACTATTTTGGATGTGTAGATTAGCTGTGGGTCTTCTTATTTATTGTTTGATTACTTAGAAATGCTTTTTACACCAAAGAAATGATAAATGCTTTATTGTCTGGTCCTATAAGCCAATTTCCAAAATGATGCATTCTTACCCAAGGAAGCTTCAGGGATGATCCATGAGATTTTTAAAATTATTATGACTCAGATTTTTTAAATGTTTTAAATATTCATGAAATTATGGAACTTTTTGATGTTTATCTCATACTGTCTTCAATTGATGGAAGCTCCTTTGATTTCGGTGACCTTCCCACAGAACTCTTACAGTCTTTAACGGTATTTTTTTCTTTAATGTTGCCTTTTGTTTTATAAAAAAAAAAAAAAAATTTCAATGCTTATGTTGTACAATATATATCAAAAAGTAGAACCTATCATTTTTCTAAGAAGCTTCAACTTATTTTTCTAGAAATAATATTTAGAGACCACAACCTGGATTTGCCAGTGCTTATAGACCTTTTCAGCTTACCAGGAAGAAAATATATATTTTATTTTGTAAGAGAAAATACACACCAAGAGTTCATACTAGTTGAAATTTAAATTTAAGAATACAGTATTTTGTTACTTTTTTTTTTTTTTTTTTTGAGACAGAGTCTTACTCTGTTGCCCTCATTAGAGTGGTGTGGCATCACAGCTCATAGAAACCTCAAACTCTTGGGCTTAAGCAATTCTCTTGCCTCAGCCTTCCAAGTAGCTGGGACTACAAGCTCCTGCCACAACACCAGGTTGTTTTTAGAGACCAGGTCTTGCTTTGGCTCAGGCTGGTCTAGAACAATGAGCTCAGGAATTCCACCCTCCTCAGCCTCCCAGAGTGCTAGGAGGGTTATAGGTGTGAGCCAAGGTGCCTGACTTTTTTTTTTTTTTTTTTTTTTTCCCTCTCTCTCTCTCTGGTCTTATTCTGAAAAACTTACTTCGTAAACACATTAATATAATTGTTTACTTTCTATTTGTATCTTCATATAAATTCTCAAAATATACCAATGTCATTGTTATTAATATGGGCAACAAATGCTGTCTAAGATTTTTTTCTTTTCTTATTTTTTTCCAAGACACAGACAGAGTCTCACTCCGTCACCCTGTGTAGAGTGCCTTGGTGTCATAGCTCTCATCAACCTAAAATCAGGCTCGAGAGCTCCTCTTGCTTTAGCTTCTCACATAGTTGGGACCACAGGTGCACTATCAGGCCTCACTTTTTCTCTGTTTAGTAAAGATGGGGAATTCACTCTTGCTCATGTTGGTCCAGAGCAGGTGATCCAC
>CAUYPK010022000.1:0-51938 GCA_963574355.1 Loris lydekkerianus
ATATTGGCTGTGGGTTTGCTGTAGATGGCCTCTATTAGTTTAAGAAATGTTTCTTCTATACCAATTTTCTTAAGTGTTCTGATTGTGAAGGGATGCTGGATATTACCAAAAGCTTTTTCTGCATCAATTGAAAGAATCATATGGTCCTTATTTTTTAGTTTGTTTATGTGCTGAATTACATTTAAAGATTTACGTATATTGAACCAGCCTTGAGACCCTGGGATAAATTCGACTTGGTTGTGGTGTATAATTTTTTTGATGTGTTGTTGGATTCTGTTTTAGGATCTTATTGAGTATTTTTGCATCAATATTAATTAGTGATATTGGTCTATAATTTCCTTTTCCTGTTGGGTCTTTCCCTGGTTTGGGGATCAAGGTGATGTCTGCTTTGTAGAATGTGTTGGGTAATATTCCTTCTTTTTCTATATTTTGGAAGAGGTTTGGTAATATAGGTAGTACTTCTTCTTTAAAGGTTTGGTAGAATTCTGACATAAAGCCATCTGGTCCTGGGCTTTTCTTTTTAGGGAGATTTTGTATAGTTGATGCTATTTCAGAACTTGATATAGGCCTATTCAACATTTACACTTCATTCTGCCTAAGTGTTAGAAGGTGGCATACTTCCAGGTGTTGGTTGATTTCTTTCAGATTTTCGTATTTCTAAGAGTAGAGTGTCTTGTAGTATTTGTTAAGGATTTTTTGAATTTCTGAGGGGTCTGTTGTTATTTCATCGTTACCATTTCTGATTAATGAAATTAGAGATTTTACTCTTTTTTTCCTGGTTAGGTTGGCCAAAGGTTTATCTATTTTATTGATCTTTACAAAAAACCAACTTTTGGATTTATTGTTCTGTTGTATAATTCTTTTGTTTTCAATTTCATTTAATTCTGCTCTGATTTTGGTCATTTATTTTCTTCTGCTGGGTTTGGGGTTGGAGTGTTCTTCCTTCTCCAGTTGCTTGAGATGTTCCATTAAGTTATTAACTTCCTCTCTTTCCGTTTTCTTGAGGAAGGCTTGCAATGCTATAAATTTCTCTCTTAGGATAGCTTTTGCAGTATCCCAGAGATTCTGGTAATTCATGTCTTGATTATTGTTTTCTTCCAAAAATTTGGTGATTTCCTTCTTAATCTCATCTTTAACCCATCTATCCTTCAGCACAAGGTTTAGTTTCCATGTTTTTGTATGGGTAGGCAGGTTCCTGTTGTTATTGTGTTCAATTTTTATTCCGTGATGGTTTGAGAAGATGCAGGGAATAATTTCTATTTTTTTTTTAATTTTCTGAGGTTAGATTTGTGGCCTAGGATGTGGTCGATTTTAGAGTATGTTCCGTGGGCTGATGAGAAGAATGTGTATTTAGTTTTGTTGGAATAAAATGTTTTGTTCTGTAGATTTCTGTTAAGTCCAGATGTTGAATGGTTGAGTTTAAATCTAAAATGTCTTTGCTTAGCTTCTTTTTGGACGATCTATCCAGCAGTCCTAAAGGGGCATTACAATCTCTAGCTACTATGGAACTGGAAGGAATCAAGTTGCTCATGTCTGTTAGAGTTTCTCTTATAAATTGAGGTGTGTTCTGGTTGGGTGCATAAATATTAATAATTGAAATTGAATATTAATAATCTCATTATATTGAGAGTATAATATTGAGTATTAACTTTAACAAATATGAAGTGTCCATCCTTATCCTTCCGTATTTTGGTTGATTTAAAGCCTATTTTATGCCAACAGATCTGAGATCATGCAAAATAAGATCAAAACACTCCAAGAAGATCTATAAAAGAGAAGAAAAGAAAAAAAAAACAAACCTATTGTGTCTGCAAATAGCATTGCAACGCCTGCTTTTTTCTGCTTTCCATTTGCCTGGAGTACAGGTGACCATTCCTTCACCTTGAGTCTATATTTGTCTTTTAATGTAAGATGCGATTCTTGTATGCAGCAATCTCACTTGAGTTTTTGTATCCAGTAAGCTAACCTGTGCCTCTTTAGAGGACAATTTAAGCCATTCACATTAATTGAGGATATTGATAAGCCTTGAGAGTCCAGTGGACATTTTTAATCCTTTTGCAACTGTGGAAGTTGGAGTTTGATCAAAATTTTCTGGGTGGGTTTACTTTTGTGGTGGAGGATTACACTGGTCTTTATGGAGGATAGGTCTGAGAATATCCTGGAGAGCTGGTTTAGTTGTGGCAAATTTCTTCAACATGTGAATGTCGTTGAAGTATTTATTTTCTCCGTGATAAATGAAACTCAGTTTAGCTGGGTACAGAATCCTGGGTTGAAAGTTATTTTGTTTTAGGAGATTAAAAGTCGATGACCATCCTCTTCTAGCTTGAAAGTTTTCAGGAGAGAGATCTTCAGTTATTCTAATATTCTTGCCCTTTTAGGTGATGCTTTTTTTTTGTCTGGCTGCTTTCAGAATTTTCTCCTTCATATTAACTTTAGTGAAATTGATTATGATGTGTCTGGGGGATGTCTTATTTTGGTTGAGTCATGCTGGAGCTCTGAAACTGTCTGGTATCTGAATTTCAGAATCTTTTGGCATGTCTGGAAAGTTCTCCTTCATAATCTCATGGAGAAGAGACTCTGTGCCTTGTGAAGCACCTTCGTCGCTTTCAGGGATCCCTGTAAGACGAATATTAGTTTTCTCTGAATTATCTTAGAGCTCTCTGAGAGAGTTATCGGTTTTTGCCCTCCATTTCTCTTCCTATTTGAGAGTTTGGGTGTGTTTGAAACCTTTATGTTCAATGTCAGAAATCCTTTCTTCTGTTGTTCCATTCTGTTACTGAGGGATTCTACTGTGTTTCTCAGATCTTTGAGGGCTGCAACTTCTTGTCTCAAGGTGTCAAAATCTTTGGCCGTTTGTTCTTTGAATTCATTGAATTCTTGAGATATCTTTTTGGTTACTGCTTGGAATTCTGATTTGATCTTATTTGCTATTCAGATTCTGAATTTGATTTCTGACATCTCAGCTATTTGTTTGTGCATGGGATCTTGTGCTGTATCTGCCCCATTGATCCTTGGGGGAGTTGATCTACTCTGATTATTCATATTGCCTGAGTTTTTCTGTTGATTTCGCCTCATGATTGTTTTTCAACATTGCCTCTGGCTGTCCTCAGAGTTGGAGAGGTGTCTCTCCAAGATTAGACCCCCATGGGATCACTCTATTGTTGCTGGATCTTTGTAGGGAGTGACCCTGTGTAGTTCCTCTGGGGCTGCCCTAGCCCGGGAATTGTGGTTGTGGAAGCAGTTCCAGAGCGTGACACACCTGGATCCAGCAACAGGGCGGGAGGTGTTGCACACAGTTCTTGGAGTGCCTGGAGCCTAGTGACTTTGGCACAGAGAGCCTAATTCTCAAGTAGTCTCTGGCCTGGAGACGGGCTCTGCGCAGAGGTCGGGAGGGCTCCCGAGAGCACGCGGCTACCAGAGTCCTTGGCCAGATGAGTGGGCCAGTGTGGAGGCAGAGAGGGTACAGGAGGGAGGACGTAGGGTTGCACAGCTCCTGAAGTTTCTGATAAGGGCATGTGGAGGCCCGGTGGGTGCAGGTCATGGGTCAGGGGTTGTCACACAGCTCTTATGTAGATCCGGGTAGCACCTAGCCCAGGAGTTTGAGGTTGCTATGAGCTGTGACGCCATGGCACTCTACCCAGGACAACAACTCGAGGCTCCAATGTGCCAAAACTGGTCTCACTCTGCCCCTGAGGGTTAAGGCTGTAAGGCAGCTCAGTTCTTGCCTTTAGGCTGCTCACTCACTAGGTTTCTAGCCCCCGCCTGATCCTTGCTCTGCAACCCTGAGGGTGCAGCTTGCCGGGGTAGTTCTTTCACAATGGCTCCTGCAGCCCACAGCCAAACACTATTAGCTCCGTCCAGCTCAGCAGCTCAGTCTCAGGCCCTAGACAATGCCCAGAGTTCTCCTTAGTTGTACACAATTTACATCTTACCTTGCCTTCTGCTTCATATATTTTATAGCAACATTCCTCAGTTGCCTTAGATATTTCATGAGATGTGTTTTGCATCAGGTTAAAACCTTCCTCTTGGGAGCAGTGCTGGGTGTTTGCAGAGTACTTGTCACCCTGGGACCTGCGTGCGGCTCTTCTCATGCTGTGTGTAGAGGCAGGAAAACTTGACCAGCACAGAGAGAATGAAGCAGCCCAGCTGCCGGACGGAGAGAGACCTGCTAGGGCTGCTGTGTCCGGGGCCTTTCTGCTCTTGCTTTTTGTCTTTCCTCAGACCTAGCTGCACAGTCTGCATGAGGGTTTTCTCAGATACCCTCCAGAATTTTCTCTTTGTTTCTTAAAAATATAATGAATTCTATTTGATCCTGTTTTGTGCTTTTTTGCCTTGAAATATCCTTCATGTGATGTATTCCTGCCCTCCATTTCATTTGCTCTTTCTCAGGTGGAGTTTGATATCAGGTATCATCTACCTCCAGGATGTCTCTTAAAACAGTAAAATGGCACTTTTCTCAAGGTGGGGATGTAGGTCCCTAAGATGGGCAATCCCTTCCTCCATCCTCCTTATTTTACTGTTTGAATTAAGCTTCCCTGTTGTTTTCCATTTCTCCATTTCCACATTATTTGTGTGTTCTCTGTTCCTTTTTTTTTAGGTTCCCCTTTTCCCCACCTCTCATCCAGAAAGTTCTGGATTGATATTTTGAGCTACTACTGATTCCTAATTGCAAATGGAAACAAACACATGTGACTCTACATTACTCTGGCAAGTAGAAAAATCAGCCTTTCTCTCTTTCCTTCTTTCTCCCCCACCTTCCTGCTCCTTTTGGCATAATCCTCTAGCATATTAAAAACTTACATCTTTAGCTCTTCTCCTTCCTGACTATGCCATCCGGGGTAAGTGACTTACCCCAGAAGCCTCAATTTTCTTCTCTGTGAAGTACAGAGGATATAACAGTATCTGTCAAATGCCATTTTAGAATTTAAAATTTGTGGTGCAGGGGATGGTAGGGATTTAAGGAAACAACACATATAAAGTATTTAGCGTGGTAACTAGTGATGAGGGATTGCTCAGTAAATACTAGTGATTACAGTCTACAGGGCCTTGTCAAAACTGGAATAGCTATTTTTAAATTTTACCAACCCGATTGATAAAAATATAGCATCACCTTGATAACATGCATTTCTTAGATTTGTTGTGATGCCAAGCACATTTTAATATAATTTTTGGTCATGTGTACTTTTTTTTTTTTTTTTTACTATAATAAATCCACTTCTCTCAAAAAACTTATGCAATGACCAAAAATCCAGAGAAATGGATTTGTTACAGTCAAAAAACTCTGTTCATTTTTTCTATCTATATTTTTGTTGCTCTTTTATTCCATTACTGTTTTTTTAGTTTGGGATTTTTTGTTGTTGTTGTTGTTGTTGGTTTTGGCTCTGACTGACAAATATCTTAGATTTTTCACTTTAAAAATAGAGTGTTGTGCGGCGCCTGTGGCTCAAAGAAGTAGGGCGCCATCCCCATATACTGGAGGTGGCGGGTTCAAACCCAGCCCAGGCCAAAAACTGCAAAAAGAAAAAAAAAAAAATAGAATGTTATTTCTTCCTCCTATCTAATTTTGCCAGTAAGAATGCTCACATAACTTTGGTACTCATAAATTTGAGGTATTTTGTTTTTCTCACTGGGATATTTTATGGTTTTCTCTTTACTATAGGTGTATGAAGTTTCACAACAGTGTGCTGAGGTGTACAATTCACTTTTTTTTTTTTTTTTTGAGACAGAATATCAAGCTTTTTCCTTGAGTAGAGTGTTGTAGCGTCAAAGCTCACAGCAACCTCCAACACTTGAGGTCAAGTGATCCTCTTGCCTCAGTTTTTTTTTTTTTTTTTTTTTTTTTTTTAGTAGAGATGGAGGTCTTGCTTTTGCTCAGGTTGGTCTCGAACTTGTGAACTCAAGCAATCCACCCATCTTGGCCTCCCAGAGCACTAGGATTATAGGCGTGAGCCACCGCGTGCCCCGTCAACAATTTGCTTTTGACTTTTGTACAACATGGCACTTTGTGGTCACTTGCAATCAAAGAACTTGTGTCTTATTTTTTTAAGTTCTGGGAAATCTTTAGCTAATTACTTTTGTCAAATATTGCTTTCCCTGTAGTCTTCTTGTGCTTTCTTCTAGGAAGTTTACTAGATATTTGAACTCTGCAGTCCTTGTCTCTATCCTTCACTTGTCGTCTTGAAATGGGAAAGTAATTCATTTCTATGGTGCATATAAACAATCTTTCTGACCTACAATTTCATTGTATCATTCCCATCACTGCCTTGACTGTGTTCTGCTTTCTTTGCAAGGATTTTTATTGCCTGGTTCCTGCTTCGGTCTTCACCCTCCCCCTTGCCTTGTCCCCATCCTTAAGTGTGTCTAGCCATACTTAGCATGATTAATTTTTAGTGAATGCCTCAGGGTTTCATTCACCTCACTGTGCTCTCCTGGGACTAGCCCCTGCTCTCAACTCACCTTCCCTCAGTGACCACATCTATTTGTCTCATTCCTACTTATCCTGAGGTTTCAGCTCTCACCTCTGCGTTCCCATGGAGGCTTTCTTGCCCTCATCCCACGTGGATTGCATGCTCCCCAGCTGCTCCCGTGGTGAGCACACCATAGTTACTGCTATTATAGTACACACCTCACTGTATTTTAAGATAATTATGCTACTCATTTGTTCTCAGCACAAGGGGTAAAAACCTGAACACTTCAGATGTTCTTTACTGCTGCACACTTCAGATCTCCTAGAACACAAAAGTTACTCAATACTTTATGTTTTAGTATTAAATGTACAAGGTTCAATGTGAGGTGGGGAAGCAAAAACAATAAGTATCATAGTATTATTTATTTATTTTCAGGAAGCTTAGTTATGAAAGAAAGGTCATCAGTTGAGTGATAGTCCAAATGAGTTGTTTGCGGAATGTTTTTATTCTAAAACAACATTTAGAAAGCAAGTGAAGCAGATGTTGAAAACAGGAAAATCGACAGGTGGAATGTTGCTCTGTGGGGGAGAGAATAACAGAGGATTATTTCAGAAGCAAAATTATAATATAGCCTTAAAAAGGAGAAGAAATAGTTTTTTGTTTTTTTTTTTCTCTCTTCCATAAGACAAAAAGGAAGTGCCAATGAAAACTGAGAGATAGTTTTAAAAATGAACTCATTCATTTATCAGTGATTAAAATTACTGGCGGATCAAGAAAGTGTTGAATGCAACGACCAGCAATAAATAATGAGTGACCTAAAACCACCAGGAAAAAAAAAAAAACCCTAAAATGAACAGGGAAAAAAGTTACTAAATAGACTAAGTTACTCCTACTTAAAGCACCAGTGTCAACACAAAAACAGCAATGCAAAAAAAAAAAATTATCATAAACTAACATATAAGGTTGAATTTTGTAATATTTTTACTATTTCATTCTTGTTTTAAATGTTAATTTGATTTATGCATAATTGTGATTTAATATTTTTACTTATGGTCACCAACTTTGAATTTGTAAAAGAAAGCCATTGGCTTTATACAGTGTCTCCTTTATTCTTACCTAATTATTAAGCCTGGGAATCCTCAAACATAACCATCAATTATAATCACACATCATTACAATGGTTAGAGTCACAGAAACCACACAGAGCTCTTTGTATTTGAAAGAGCTAAACACTGCTGTCATTACATTTCTAATGAGCTTTCTTGAGGGCAGTATGTAAAAAGTGAGATGATTTATTATAGTAGATCCACTTCCTGTGCAGGATGACTAAGGAGAAAAATCAAGAAATCTCAGTTCCTTTGCTTTTATAAACCAGGAAATCCAGCCACACACCTCAATGTTTTTGGCCACTAATCCTTTCTATATTTGTTTTTCAGATGTTTAATTGAATCAAAATATGTTGTACTTTGCATGCAATTATTTTTCCTTCATAGAAATTATTTACAGATGATTATATAATAATCTCAGGTACTCAGCCTTTTTATAAACATTCAATGGTAACTTCAAACAAAAATATATTCAATTTCATCTAAAAGCATGCTTCCAATATACAGCAACTCCTTTTCTGAACATGCTCTTGGAGTTTGGGAGGGGTTTCTTTGCAAGTTTTCTAGTATACTTAGTGTAAAATTTAAAAAGCTGAAGAAGATAGAGAGCCAGTTACTTGTCAATTTATTTTTGTGATTTTAAAAGATAATAACAGGGTTTCTACAAATTTTCAGACTATTCTGATATGAATGCTCCCTCAACAAAGGCAGATTAAATGGGTAAGTAGGGCCTAACAGAAACAGAGACCACATTCAGAGAAAAATAAATATCTAGATGCTGGAAATGAAACAAGAAAACAAAGCTAGAAGAAGATTGCTGTTGTAAACCAGTTAAGTTTTGAGGTGGTTTGGCAAAGGTGGATTAGATCAACCAAATAAAATATATTCTACACATACGAATAGAATAGACACATCTTTCTACCAAAAACTGAATTATCCATTTTATGTACATCTCATAAAGTACTACTAATATCTTTCAAGAAGAAAAAAAACTGAACCCAGAAAGAAGTAGCTGGATGATAGAAACTAACAAATTTACTGGCAAACTAAATAAATATTAATTATGCAAAGTGATGATAATACAGACTTATTTGTGGAAGTGGGCAGTGGAGCATTAAAGTATCAAGCCACAATACATACCAAGAACCACGAGTGTACGATCAGAGCTAAATTCCAGAGTCCAACATCCAGACCTCTCCCGTGGGTCCCTGCAAACCACTCGAGTCTGGGGAATGTGGTGTCTGCCATGCTTGTCTGACCCACTAGCAGTGACTCCACAAAACACCATCAGAATTGGGCACCATGGATCCACTGCAGGCCCCATAGGGAAAAGGCTGTGTCCCACTGTCCACGGAAGCCTCAGCCTGCTAGGGAGTGGTGGTTGCTTCCCAAATTCTTGGCCAAACTGCTTTCCCAGTTGTAATGGGTGGAGAAAAGGCAGGTAAGGAAGTGTCTGCAGGAAAGAAGGCCCGCTCTTTGTCCTCTTGTGACACTCTCCTTGGAGGAGACCTCCACATGGAGAGTCTAAGCTCAGGTACCACACAAGTTCTCCCCCACTGTACCATGTTTTGCTCTGCCTGCATTCATGGGGGGGTGGAACAGCCTCCAAGAAACTTGATATCCCCCTGGCCACCACAGTCTTGTGGAGGGTGAAAGAGGTCCTTCCTTGCCATTTCACTGGGCGTGGTGTCTCTCTGGGTGTGATACCTTCCAATACTTTTTTCTTTTTTCTTCCATCTCTGCTTTGCAACTTTCCTCCATAGGATCCCTGGCAGGCTCTGGCATCTCTCTCTAGAATCTATTCCTGTTCTGTGCCTCTTCTCTCTCCTTTATCAACATTTCTATCTTCCTTCTGGGATGGGTTAGCAAGTAAAGTCTCTACTCAGCCATCTTTGTCATCTTAACTTTTTTATTACTCTTTCTTTCTTAGTTTGGCCAAAGGTTAATAAATTTTATCTTTTCAAAACACCAGCTTTTTGTTTCATTGGTCTTTTCTATTATTTGGTCTCTACTTCATTTGTGGCTGTTCTTATCTTATTATTTCCTTCTTTCTACTAATTTTGGATGGTTATTGTTATTCTAGTTCCTTGAGGTATAACATTAGGTTGTTTACTTGATACCTTACTTTCCTGTTTTGTTTTGTTTTGTTTTGGTGTAGGCATTTATTGCTACAAACTTCCCTCTTAGAACTGCTTTTCCTGTATGCCATAGATTTTGGTACATTGTGTTTCTATTTTCAATTGTAGCAAGAAATGTTTTCAATTTTTTTTGTATTATGCCATTGTTTGTTGAAGCACATGTTTAATTTCTATAGACAGAAGAGCTTCAGAAAGTTGACCACCCAAAATACTGTAACAAACTGGTGTACATTCATATGGAGGTGTTCAACATAAGGATCCAGGCCTACTCTACGGTTATGTACACCTGGTGCACGTCCAGTCTATGAAAATTAGGTCAATTTAAGGAGGTGGTCAATGTAGAAAGGTGATCAGCTATGGAGGTTCAACTGTCTTTGTGTTTTTCCTAAAATTCCTTAGGTTATTAAATTTTAGTTTTATACTACTGTGGTCAGAAAAGATACTTGATATGATTTCACTCTTCTATAAATTTAAGATTTGTTCTGTGGCCTAAAATATGATCTATTCTGAAGAATGTTCCATGTACAATTGAGAAGAATGTACATTCTGCAGCTGTTGGAGGAAATGTTCTGCATACTAGGTCCATTTTGTGTTGAGTACAGTTTAGATTTGGTGTTTCTTTGTGGATTTTCTCTCCAAATGATCAGTCCATTGCTGAAAGTGGATTATATGAGTCTGCTATGATTATTCTATTGCATTCTATCTCTATCTTCAATTTATTAACATTAGTTTTATATATTTAAATGTACTGATGTTGGGTGCATATATACAGTCATGCTTCACTTAAGGACAAAGAAATATTCTGAAAAATGCATCTTTGGGCAATTTCATTGTTGTAAGAACATAACAGAGTACACGTACACAAACCTAGTAACCTACTAGGCTAAAAACCTGTATTGCTTGTTACTGCATTGATACTATAGGTAATTTTAACACAATGGTAAGAATTTTTGTATCTTCACATAGAAAAGGTACAGCAAAAATATGGTATAATGGAGATTTAAAAAATGGTATACCTCTTGGAGCACTCACAGCACTTACTGTGAATGGAGCTTGGAGACTGGAAGTTACTCTGCATCAGTGAGTGAGAAGTAAGGGAATGTAGAGGACTAAACTGCTACGCTAATATAGATTTTATAAATGCTGTAGACGTAGGCTATATTAAATTTATTTTAAACCTTTTTCTTTCTTTAATAATAAATTAACTTCAACTTACTGTAATCTTTTACTTTATAAACTTTTTAAGTTAAAATTTTTTGACTCTTTTGTAATAATCTTTATCTTAAAACACAAGCTGAATACTCCCTGCTTTGTCAAAGTTCAGTTGGTTGTAGGTACTTGACTTCGTTTCTGGGTTCGCTGTTCTGTTCCCTTGGTCTCTGTGTCTCCTTTTACACCAGTACCATGCTATTTTGGTAATTATAGCCTTGTAGTATAGTTTTAAGGTGGGTAATATGATTCCTTCAGATTTGTTTTTATACTTAAGATTGTATAGCGTATTTGGGGTTCTTTTTTGTTTCTATATGAATATTAGAATTATTGTTTTTTTAACTCTATAAAAACAATATTGATATTTTGATAGGAATTGCATTGAATTTGTAGATTGCATGCATAAAATTTTGTGTTGCTTTATATTTTTATTCCATAAGCTCTTTTCTATTAAAGATTTGTTTTTACTTTTTATACATTTTTCTAAAAAATGAAGACAAAAACACACACAGCCTAGACCTACAGGGTAAGGATAATCAAGACACCACTGGGTGATAAGAATTTTCATTCATGTCTCATTGGAGTACCATAATATAGGTGATCCATCATTGACTGAAGTGTGATTATATGTAGCATATGACTATGTTTACAATTATTGTATCTTCTTGATGTATTGACTCTTCATTATATAATGTTCTTTTTGTCTCTTTTTGTGGTTTTTGACTTATGGCTTCTTTTGTCTGCTTTCTCAGTTTTCATCTTACATGGGATATCTTTCCTTCATATCTTTGCTTTCAGTCCATGTACATTCTGAGAATTGAAATGAGTGTCTTATAGGCAACATATAGATGAGTTTTGTTTCTGACGTTCATTCGGTCACTTTACGTCTTTTGTTTGGAGAATTTAATTCACTTAAATTCAAGGTAATTATTGATAGGTAAGAAACTACTATTTCCATTTTTTTGTTTTCAACTTATTTTGTAGATACATTCCTCCTTTCTTCCTCTCTTACTATCTGCATTTGTGCTTAATTAACTTTCTTTAGTAATAGCATTCGACTCATCACTTTTTCTTTTTAGTGTATCTGTTACAGATTTTTGTCTTGTCATTATTATAAAGCTTACAAAAAGTATCTTATAGTTATAATAGTTTGTTTTAAGCTGATAACAACTTAACTTTGATCAAGCAAATAAAGGCCTCTACACTTAAAATCTATATTTTGAATTTCTATAGACACAATTTACATCTTGCATGTTGAATATCCCCTAACAAATTATTATAGTTGTTGTTATTTTAATAGCATTGACATTTAATCTTCATACTAAAGATTTTACTGATTTACATACCACCATTAAATATTGGAGTATTCTGAATTTTACTGTGTACTTACTTTTATCAGTTTTACAGTTTCACATGTTTTTGTGCTACTCAGTAGTGTTCCTTTGTTTCATCTTGAATAACTCCATTAACATTTCTTATAAGGCAGGTCTGGTATTGATGAAATCCCTTAGCTTTCATTTGTCTAGAAAAGAGAAAGTCTTTATCTCTCCTTCATTTCTGAGGGACAGATTTGCTGTGTATAGTTCTTTGCTGGCAGAGTTTTTTTTTATATTGTTTTGTTTTTACTTTACTACTTTAATATATTATCCTGCTCTCTCCCTAATGTAAAGTTTTCTGCTGAGAGTTCTGCTAGTGGGCATATTAAAACTCCCTTGTATGTTATTTTTTTTTTCTTGGTGCTTTCAGAATCATCTCTTTGGCAGTTAGATTGTATAATAATAGGTCTTGTAGTAATTTTATTCAGATTGAATTTTATTGAACTTTTTGATCTTTTTGTACCTAGAAAATTATATCTTTCTTTGAGTTTGGAAATTGTCCTTCTGTTATTTTTTAAAACAAAATTTTCATCCCTTTATCTTTCTCCACTCCCTCTTGAACACCTATGACTCATAAGTTTGCCCTTTTGATGCATTTTCACAAATTCTATAAACTTTTATTTCATTTTCTCTTGTTCTCTGAGTGTATAGCTTCAAATATTCTGTCTTCTACTTCAGATTCTTTTCTCTGCTTGATCAAATCTGCTGTTGATGGTCTCTGCTGCATTTTCCATCTCATCATTGTATTTTTCAGTTTCAAAATATCTGTTTGTTTTCATTATTATTTCAATATCTTTGTTAAATTTCTTGTTCTGGTCATCTACTATTTTCCTTATATCATTAAAATGTATTTTTTGAAGTTTGTTAAGCTTCCTTAAAATAGCTATTTTTGATTCTTTGTCATGAAGTTCATACATGTACATCTCTCTGGAGAGGGTCAGTCACTGGCATCTTATTTTCTCCATTTAGTGATGTCATATTTCCCTGACTATTCTTAATCCTTGTGGTCATGTGTCAATATATGCACATTGAAAAAGTAGATATTTATTCCACACTTCACAGTCTGGATCCATCTGAGAACACCCTTCAACAGTAAGCTTGTCCAGAAATTCCTGGCAGGTTACCTATTGTGATCCCTAAGCCTATGACTGCTTCACCTGTTGTAGCGCTAGGGGTGCAGTTCTGTGCTATAATCTAAATTCCCAGTTACAACAGCTGCAGTTTGCTGTGGGTTATTGGGAACCAAAGGTGCTGTGGCCACTTGATTGTGATGCAATTTCATCTTATGGAGTGTAGATTGCCATCCATCTAGCATTGGGACAAAGCCTCAATCCATGGATATTGGCCTGGAGCTTAGTCCTTAAGGACCCTGTTCCTTAAGATCTACAGGCCTGGGTTTTATTGTGGTGGGCCTGGCTTAGGGGTCCAAGGCAAAATCCTAAGCTTACTTCACTGTCGTTTCCCCAAGAAAATAATATTTCTCTCTGCACTATGCTGCCTGGAATTAGAGAAGAGTGTACACAGTAATGTAATATTGTCCTTTGTAAATTCTTCAATGTATCATTTCTTATTATTTTTCTATGACCAGGTACTGTAATCTATTACCTGGTTTTCTTAGTTCTTGTTAAGATATTTTTGGGCATGGATAGTTAACTCCAATTAATATTTCTTCGGTCGAATGATCATTTGTGAGTTCTGTTCTACCATCTTTCTCCACCCATTTTTGGACTTTATGTTGATTCTTTTATTAAATTTTTCAAAATTCATATATTTTCTCTATTATACCAATTTTTTTCAGTGACCATAGAAATATTCTGAAGTTATATAGCATATCATCAGCAACAACAACAAAAAAGCAGCAGGAATACTGCTTGGGTTTGCAAACTTGTTCTTGTGATATTGAAGATGAAATAGCTATTTTTAAGGAAAACATAGACTAATAATTGGAGCTGACACAAACTTTTAAAATTGAGCATTACACATACAAAAATGTGTAAGTGAGATAGGAGGGAGGCAAGATGGCTGACTGAAGGCAGCTTTCAGCATATACTCCTGTCCCGAGGGAGAAATAATGGCCAGAAATAACCCAATAAAGCTAAAGATTGGGAGCTGAGCTGAGAGAGAGGATCGGTAGGTTTGCATCACCCCTGCTGTGACAAGTTGAGACTCCAAGGAAACAAATTTCAGGTACAAAACCCATACCATAGAGGACGGAATCCTTCCCTCGCCCCTCAGGAGATTGGCTTGAGGTGAGTAGAGAATAGAGGACCTTTTGTTTCACCAAAGGGGAGAGAACAACTGAGGGCCGGGACTCCCTTCAAGGAGAAATACCACTGCAAGCTCTGGAAGTCTCTTGCCTAGGCCAAACGTTGATATAATAGTCTCCCTACCTTCCTGACATCCAAATCTACCCCTCCCTCCATCCTGGTGGTCTGGAAGACTACCCCCTGCAAAATCCAGAGCGTTTGGCAGATTTTTGCTAGGGTGGGGCACCTCAGAAGCTGTGGGACAGTTGCACTGAAACTATAACTTTAATAGAGGTGGGGAGTCACAAGGAGAGAGAGATTTGTCCCATGTTGGAAAGAGCATTGCTCGAGTCCCTCACTAGCAACCATTGGGGACTGCAGCCCACTGGCTACCTGGCTCAGCAGCCCATGGTGGGTGGCTCGGCTCCCCACCAGGCTCCTGCAATCCCTGAGGCCCCCAAGGCTGGCAACTCCACCCTCAAGATTCCCTCTGGGCTCCTGTGGCCTGAGGTTGGGGGTCAGCAGCTCCACCTAGACTGGTTCCCCCCCCCCCAGGCTCCTGCAGCACGAGAACAGGGATCAGCAGCTCCGCCCTCCGGTTCCCCACCCAGTTCCTGTGACTCTTACAGCTAGTGGCAACACCCTCTAGCTCCCCACTGGTTCCTGCAACCTGCACACAGCAGTACCCCAAACCAGCAGAGCACCCCCTGACAGTGGCAGCACTGCTCCTGACAGTGGTTGCAGCTCCATGGTCCCTCCCACTGGGCTCACATTGAGCTGCCAGTGGACCCCCTCTGCCTGGATGCTGAAGACCTTTTGAACCGTCCCACCTAATCAGTGTTTGTGTCAACCAGGACAATTGGTTTGGGACTCTTGACCTGGGCCAATCACCCAGGGACCCACCAAGGTTGTACCCTGGTTGTGCTGCTGTGGGAGTGTGGGATTCTCCCCTTCCAGTTGTCACCTGTAGTGGGGTGGCGTGTCTTAGTTGCTTATATATCTCCACAGCTGAGATTTCAGTCCAAAGCCTGATTCACTAGGATTGGACATAGACTAGCTGAATACCAGTCAGCGCCATCTAGCCCCACCACACCAAGCAGGTATCCAGAGTTTCAGGCAGTTGTTCTGAATGGAATCTTCATAAAGCTATAAGGCAAAAACTGCAATCACCAGTCCCAGTTCTTTGGTAAAGGGCTGGTTAATTACAACTCCAGGAGCCCTCAATTCAATTTTACCTTGCCAGTTTCTCTAGCCAAATGGTGGAAAATAATCATGGGGTGGAATCAGTGGAAAAACTCTGGCAATATGAATAATCAGAGTAGATCAACTCCCCCAAGGAATGACAAAGGAGACACAACAGAAGATCCCATTCATACACAAATGGCTGAGATGTCAGAAATAAAATTCAGAATTTGGATTGCAAATAAGATTAACAGAATTGAGGTAAAGATGGAATTAGAAATTCAAGGAGCAATTCAAAAGTTGTCTCCGGAATTCAATGAATTCAAAGACAAAATCTCCAAAGATTTTGACACATTAAGGCAGTCCTGAAAGATCTGAGAAATACAGTAGAATCCCTCAGTAACAGAAGGGAGCAGAAGAAAGGATCTTTGACATCAAAGACAAAGCTTTTGAACACTCCCAAACACTCAAAGAGAAAGAGAAGTGGAGAGCAAAAATGGATCATTCCCTGAGAGAACTGTGGGACCACTCCAAAAAAGCAAACATTCGCCTCATAGGACTCCCTAAAGGAGAAGATGATGTTCCAAAAGGCACAGATACTCTACTCCAAGCAATAGTTAAGGAGAACTTCCCAAGCATGGCAAGAGATACTAAAATCCAGACAGCAGACAGTTTCAGAACCCCAGCACAACCCAATGCAAATAAAGCATCTTCTAGACACATTGTCATTAACTTCACCAAAGTTAATATGAAGGAGAAAATACTACAAACAGCCAGACATAAGAAAATCATAACCTACAAGGGGAAGAATATTAGAATGACTGCAGATCCTTCTGCTGAAACTTTTCAAGCCAGAAAAGGATGGTGACTGACCTTCAATCTCCTAAAACAAAACAACTTTCAGCCCAGGATCCTGTATTCAGCTAAACTGAGCTTCATTTATGATGGAAAAGTAAAATACTTTAATGACATACACACGTCGAAGAAAGTTGCTATAACCAAACCAGCTCTTCAGGATATCCTCAAATCCATCCTCCATAATGACAACACAATGCTGTACCACCAAAGTAAATGCACTCTGAAATTCTTGACCAAAACCCAATTTCCACAGTGTTGAAAAGATTCAAAATGTCCACTGTACTTTTGAAAAACCTGACACCCAAAATACTACCAGGCTTATCAATACTCTCAATTAATGTGAATGGCTTAAACTGTCCTCTTAAGAGACACAGGGTGCTTGAATGGATACAAAAATTCAGGCCAGATATCTGCTCCATACAAGAGTCTCATCTTGTCTTAAAGGATAAATATAGACTCAGGATGAAGAGATGGGCATCTATATTTCAGGCAAATGGAAATCAGAAAAAAGCAGGGGTGGCAATTTTATTTGCAGATACACTAGGCTTTAAACCAAAAAAAGTAAGGAAAGACAAGGATTCACTTCATATTTGTTAAGGTAAACACTCAACATGATGAGATGTCAATTATTAACATTTATGCACCCAACCAGAATGCTCCTCAATTTATAAGGGAGACCTTAACAGACATGAGGAATTTAATATCTTCCAGCACCATAATAGTTGGAGATTTTAACACCCCTTTGGCAGTGTTGGATAGATCCTCAAATAAGAAACTAAGCAAATAAATTTTGGACTTAAACTTCACCATACAGCAATTGAATTTAATAGACATCTACAGAACATTTCATCCTAACAAAACTGAATACACATTCTTTTTTATCAGCCCATAGAACATCCTCCAAAATTAATCACATCTTAGGTCAAAAATCTAACCTCAGCAAATTTAAAAGTATAGAAATTATTCCTTGTATTTTCTCAGATCATCATGCAATAAAAGTTAAACTCACTAATAACAACTATCTGCATACTCATACAAAGAGATAGAAACTAAATAACCTTATGTTGAATGATGTCTGAGTCATAGATAAGATTAAGAAGGAAATTACCAAATTTGGGGAGCAAAACAATAATGAAGACATGAATTATCACCTGTGGGATACTTCAAAGGCAGTCCTAAGAGGGAAATTTATAGTGTTGTAAGCCTTCTTCACGAGAATGGAAAGAGAGGAAGTCAATAACTTAATGGAACATCTAAAGCAACTGGAAAAAGAAGAACAAACCCAGCAGAAGAAAAGAAATAACTAAAATTAGAGCAGAATTAAATCAAAAACAAAAGAATTATTCAAAAGATCAATGAATCAAAATGTTGGTTTTTTGAAAAATTCAACAAAATTGATAAACCTTTGGCCAACCTAACAAAAAATAGAAAATTGAAGTCCATAGTATCATCAGTCAGAAATGACAAAGGTGAAATAATAATAGACACCTCAGAAATTTAAAAAATCCTTAATGAATATTACAAGAAACGCTATTCTCAGAAATATGAAAATTTGAAGAAAAAGATTAATACCTGGAAGCATACCACCTTCCTAGACTTAGCCAGAATGAAGTGGAAATGTTGAACAGTCCTATATCAAGTTCTGAAATAGCACCAACTATACAAAATCTCCCTAAAAAGAAAAGCTCAGGACCAGATGGCTTCACATCAGAATTCTACCAAACCTTTAAAGAGGAACTAGTACCTATATTACTTAACCTTTTCCAAAATATAGAAAAAGAAGGAATACTACCTAACACATTCTATGAAGCAAACATCACCTTGATCCCCAAACCAGGATAAGACCCAACAAGAAAAAAAAAAAAAAAAAAAAAAAAAAAAAGACTAATAACAATAATGAATATTGATGCAAAAATAGTCAACAAGATCCAAGATCCTAGCAAACAGAATCCAGCAACACATCAAATGAATTAAACACTATGACCAAGTGGGTTTTATCCCAGAATCTCAAGGTTGGTTCAATATATGTAAATCTTAAATATAATACATTACATAAACTAAAAAACAAAAACCATATGATTCTCTCAATAGAAAAAGCTTTTAACAATATCCAGCATCCTTTCATGATCAGAACAATTAAGAAAATAGGTATAGAAGGGACTTTTCTTAAACTGATAGAGGCCATGTATCTACCCACAGCCAATATTATATTGAATGGAGTAGAATTCAAAACATTTCCACTCAGATCAGGAACAAAGCAAGGTTGCCCATTGTCCCCACTGCCTTTTAACATTGTAATGGAAGACTTAGCCATTGCTATTAGGCAAGAGAAGGTGATCAAGGGTATACAAATAGGATCAGAGGAGATCAAACTTTCACTATTCACAGATGATACGATTTTATACCTGGAAAACCCCAGTGACTCAACCACAAAACTCTAGAAATGATCAAGGAGTACAGTAGCGTCATAGGATACAAAATCAATACTTACAAATCAGTAGCTTTTATATATACCAATAATAGTCAAGCTGAAAAAACAGTCAAGGACTCTATTCCTTTCACAGTAGTGCCAAAGAAGATGAAATAGTTGGGAATTTGCCTAACAAAGGACATGAAAGATCTCTATAAAGAGAATTACAAAACTCTGAGAAAAGAAATAGCTGAAAATGTTAACAAATGGAAAAACATACCATGCTCATTGCTTGGAAGAGTCAACATTGTTAAAATGTCCATATTACCCAAAGCAATTTACAAATTTAATGCAATCCCTATCAAAGCACCACCATCATACTTTAAAGATCTGGAAAAATAGTACTTCATTTTATATGGAACCAAAACAAACCTTGAATAGCCAAGACATTACTCAGAAATAAAAACAAATCAGGAGGAATCACACTACCAGTCTTCAAACTACACTATAAATCTATAGTGATTAAAACAGCATGGTATTGGCACAAAAATAGAGAAGTAGATGTATGGAACAGAATTGAGAACCAAGAGATAAACCCAGACACTTATCATCATTTGATCTTTGATAAGCCTATCAAAAATATAAATTGGGGGAAAGATTGCCTATTTAACAAATGGTGCTGGGATAACTGGCTGGAGACTTGTAGAAGACTGAAACTGGACCCATACCTTTCACCATTAACAAAAATTGACTCTTACTTGATAAAAGATTTAATCTCAAGACATGAAACTATAAAGATTCTTGGAGAGAGTGCAGGAGAAACACTTGAAGAAATTGGCCTGGGAGAATACTTTATGAGGAGGACCCCCTAGGCAATTGAAGCAACACCAAAAATACATTACTGAGATCTGATCAAATTAAAAAGCTTCTGCACAGCCAAGAACACAGTAAGTAAAGCAAGAAGACAGCCCTCAGAGTGGAAGAGGAAATTTGCAGGTTATGCTTCTGACAAAGGTTTGATAACCAGAATCCACAGAAAACTCAAACGTATAAGCAAGAAAAGAACAAGTGATCCCATCGCAGGCTAGGCAAGGGACTTGAAGAGAAACTTCTCTGAAGAAGACAGGCGCACAGCCTACAGACATATGAAAAAATGCTCAAAACAATAACCAATCACAGAAAACCATTAATGAAGTATGAAGGAAATTAACACCCCTTTAAAATCATAAAATGAAAATCCTAAGATGTCGCACTCTACCCAAGGGTGGTACAGTGAGACTCTGTCTCTACAAAAAAAAAAAAAAAAAAAATTAAATCTAAATAAATATTACTAAGATTCCTTTTGTTTTCAAAAGGTATATTTGAACTGATTTCTCAATGTGTATGTTTGTCTACTTGTGAGTTTTAGGACCTCCAAAAAAGTATTGTTTTTAAAACAATTTCTGGAAAGTTTTCAGGAGAAGATCCTTGTGTTTTATTTGTAAATACAGGAAAACTTGCAAACTTGATAAATCATGAACTAGTACAAAGCAGTCATGAAGCTCTTGGCTACTAAATGTACATCTCACATATTTCAGTAAGATCTTTTCTTAGCAAACAGTAGAAAAGAAAGTCATATTTTTAAAAATTCCAAGTTTATAATTTTATATCCACAATAACAAGTGGTTGGCCCGTTGGTTGATTTTACTAATACTTTGTCTTTATCACAGATTTTTCATCACCCCTAAGTTTGAGGGGAAAAGTAATTTTTAAATTTATTCATTTATTAACTACATCTGTAAAATATGCCTGATATTGATATTAAATATTCTTTAAAATTATATATGCTGCTAATTATTACATACAACATAAGTCTGTAGGACATCAACCAAAACTGTTACGTTTAAGCTTTTAAGGTTCATCTGAATGAGGAAGAAGTTTCCATCTCATTGTGGTATCAACATCTTCATCAAAATTTTCCTCCTCCTGCTCTTTAGAAAGCTCTAAGAATACCTAAATAGGAGACAAAGAAGAAGGGAAAAAATACCAAGTTCTCAACTGTCTGCCAAAGGTACAGGGAAATGCATATTGTTTTCATGTGAAATTTACAGGAATGATACGAACTCAAAACCAGTTGACTCACCTTTTCCAATGTGCACTGAGAGAGGCTGTATTCTTCCAGGTTAAAGTTACATTTTGCTGAAGAGAAGAAAATCAAGACTAGCAGTAGATACTTAACATTTATTTTTTCAAAGTCATATACAATTAAAAATGTCAAGCAATTAATTTCACCACCATGCTGTGCTGAGAAATTGCACCATGATAGTTTGCTGACAGGAATGATGCCCTTAAAAGCAGGAAAAATGATGATGGAAGAGAAAGAATGAACAATTTCCAGTATCAAGAGGAGTTAGGCACTTTGCAGAGAATGGTCTTAGTTATTAGAAAAGAGGACAAATAAACCAGCACAGACACAGGAGGCTAAGGGACGGATGGGAAGTTTCTCTCTTGCTTTTTTTAAAATTAGTGAAATGTAAAGCAAGGAAATCCACCAAAGGAGAAAAGTGAGAAACATGTATATAAGCAAGGAAAGAGGAGGAATGAAATAATAATTTAGGACACTTGGTGTGAGCCACTCAAAGGGGCTTTTTGAAGTTAATGGTATGGATTCACAGTAATAGTCAAGCATGGTTGTCATGTTCTCTACAACTTCAGTTCTTGCACTGGAGATTAATCTCTTTAATTAATTGGATTAACTGAAGTTTGGGTTAAATCCCTATTATTTCCTATAAAAATTCTTAAAAATTGTGCCCTACAGGGCCTATTTTTTTTTTTTTCTTCTGAGACAGAGTCTCACTTTGTCACCCTTGGTAGAGTGCCATGGCATCACAGCTCACAGCAACCTCAAACTCCTGGGCTTAAGCAATTCTCTTGCCTCAGCCTCCCAAGTAGCTGGGACTACAGGCACCTGCCACAATGCCTGGCTATTTTTCAAGACAAGGTCTTGTTCTGGCTCAGGCTGGTCCCGAACCTATGAGCTCAGGCAATCCACCTGCCTCAGCCTCCCAAGTGCTGAGATTACAGGCATGAACCACCATGCCTGGCCTCTTTTAAAACGTGTCACACAAGTATCACATTATTATCAAAAATTGTATTTGAATATGGTCAGTCTTACCTGTTTCTAATTTGTGAAAGGCCTGAGATAAGGGGTAAACATCTGCCAAGCATAGTTTATAGGTCAACAAGGAGGAATACCTGAAAATTAAAAAAAAAAGTTCTATTTATTCTGAGTTTCCAGGGGACAAAAATGAGCATAAAAATAAATATTCATATTAGCAACAATTTCCTTTCTTAATATAAAAGCAATTCAAATTAATGTATGACTCATAGTATAGGAAATGAAATCATTTAACAATGGAAACATTTTTGAAGTAATTAGTGGTAACTGACTGTGGTAGACAGTTCTCCTAGTGATATCATAATTGCTTCTGTGCTCAGTTTATGCACACTTTTTAATTGTCAAAAACATATTTTTTTCTTTTTTTTTTTTTATTGTTGGGGATTCATTGAGGGTACAATAAACCAGGTTACACTGATTGCATTTGTTAGGTAAATTCCCTCTTGCAATTATGTCCTGCCCCCAGAAGGTGTGGCACACATCAAGGCCCCACCCCTCTCTCTCCTTCCCTCTCTCTGCTTCCTTATTTCTATCTTGAGATAGGGTTGACTGAGAAGACCTACCAGCGTCAACTCTACTATTTTATTTTTCTCTTCAATCCATGGTTTCTTTGCAGAAATGTTTTTAGCCACTTCTACATTGTGTGAAGGTTAGCCTGATCCAAATTGGACAATTAAATTGCACGTTAAATGAATGTACCAGAAGTATGGTAATATGCTGGCAGTGAACTGCTGTGAGGGAGCTCCTGCCCTCTCTCCTGCCATGGGACTTGTCCTAGAGAGTACTCTGTGGATGTGACCTTCTGACATAGGACCAAATTGGGTGAGAGTGTTGTATGTCCATCAGATTTTAGTAAAGCTCTTATCATTTTTTAAGGATCACAAATTAAATAGTTTTCCTAATATTTTCTTACTACTCTTCAAAAAATGACTTTGACCACCTCACACTGGAGAAAACTGAGTTCTTAGAAGAGGAAGGACTAGGAAACGATTTCTTCAAAATGTTGTTTTCCTTAGAAACTATGAAAAAGTTGATACTAAAAATTTTATTTTATTATAGTATGATATGTTCAGAAAAGTGTGCATACCAGAAGTGTACACTTCCACGAATTTTCTTAAAGTGAATCCATTCACATGACTAACAGGAAGATCAAGAAGTAGAACCTTCCAGAACCCCCGTGTGGCTGTGTGCTTCCTCTTGCCCCCATATAACTCCTATCCTGACTTCTAATTCCAGAGATTAGTTTTGCTTGTTTTTGAATTTTATACATACAGAATCATACAGTACAGATTATTTTGGGTTTGGTATTTGGATTTCTTTTTTCACATAGTGTTTGTAAGGTTTATCTGTGTAGGCAGGTATAGTGGTGGTTCATGCTTTTTTTTTTTTTAACTTTCTATATGATATTTTATTGTTTGAGTATACAACTGCATGTTTACCCAGTCTACAGTTGATGAAAGTTGGAATTATTTCTAGCAGTTGGCTATTATGAATAATGCTACAATAAACAGTCTTGTATATTTGGTATGTATTTGTATACGTCTTAATTAGAGATACATGTGTATACTGTATATGTGTATATATACACAGCATAAACATGTATAGATCTATCTATCTATTTATCTCTAACAGAGGATTTGCTGAGTCATAGATTAGGTATATTTTGAGCTTTACCAAGTAGAGTAGAACACATATTCATCAACTATTGTTACAATAATGACATGTAACTAACCACCTCTAAATGAGTATCATACAACAATAAGCATCTATTACTCACCCTGTGAGTGTAAATCAACTGTGATACTGCTGATTTAAGTTGGTTTAGCGGGGCATTGGGTCTGTTCCACATGTGTTTCATCCTTCTTGGACCGGTGGCTTCTCAGAGCACATCTTTCTTTACAGTGAAAGGCTGGAATGAAGATGGCTTGCCTCACTGTAAAAGCACGTTTCAATCTTCTGCTCACATCATTTCCAGTAACATATCACTGCACAAAAATCTTTCCACTCACCAGAGGCCTTTGTTAGTGTGAGGATGTATAATTCTATAACATAGAAAAAAAGAATTGTGACTAATAATAAATGGTCCAGACAGTTTTCTGAGGTGCACCTGTTTATACAGCCAGCAGTGGACTCTGAAAGTCACCATCCCTTCACATTGTCAACACTGGGAAGTGTCAGTCATCTTAGTGGTGATCCTTCTATGTCAAGGTTTTAACTTACATGTCCCTGATGATTAATGACATTGAGTACCTCATCATATTTTTACTGGACTTTGTAAAATTTCCTGACCAAGATTTTTATTTATTTAAAGCATTAGGTTGCCAGTCTTCCCTTATTGATCTATAGGATGTATTTTGAATATAAGTCCTGTGTTGGTTATCTCTTTCCCCACTGTGTGTCTTATCTTTTCACTCTCTTAATTGTGTCTTTGGATAAATAAACATTTTATTTTTAATGTACTCCAATTTATCAACCTTTCTCCCTATGGTTAATGCCTTCTCTGTCCTGTTTAAGAAATCTTTTCTGACCCTGAATATGTTCTCTCATGTTTTCTTTTAGAAGCTTTATTGTTCCTTACCAATGTAAATCTATAGTCTATCTGGAAATCATTTTTATGTATTTTATGAAGTCAAAATTTATATTAATGTCTAATTGACCAAATGCCACTTGTTAAAAGACCAGCTTCCCTTATTGTAGTGCAGGGCCTCTCTCATATCAAATGTCCGTCATATGTGCTGTCCACTCCTGAATTCCTTTTTCTATTCCATTGACCTGTTTGTGTTTAAGTCAATAACATAGTGGTTCATTGACCTGTTTGTGTTTATGTCAATAACATAGCGGTCACTTTTATCTCCTTTCTGTCCAACATGTCCATTCATTCCCTCCAGCAGCTTACCTTGTCAGCTCCTTCTTTGAGTTCCACCCTTGTTACCATTTCCCACTTCGATTCTGGTTACATCCATCCAACCTAGCAGACTCTCACTTGTGCTTCTGCGATCACCGTCCAACTGGTCTCTCTGCTTCCTCTTTTCTTCCAAATTCCATTCTTCACCCAGCTGCCAAGGTCATAATTTAAAAACCCCCAACAGAACTCATCTCTTCCCCTACCTAAAATCACACATCACATTTAGAACCAAACCCTTCTTCTGGCTTCAAAGCCCCCTGTGTTCCAGCCTCTGCTCACTGCAGCCTCCCTCCACGATTCACTGCCCCACATGCCTTTACCTTCTCGACCATCCTTGTTCTTCTCTCTGCCTGGAACATGCTTCCCGTGATGTTTCACACAACTAGCCCCTCTGAAAATTCTCTTCTCACCCTGATAATATCACTGAGAGAGTGTACTGTTGAGCAATGAAGGATACCATGTCTGATATCTAAGGATAAAATCCAACACTTAATAGCAAGGGGCATTAGGTGAGCTTTTTAACCTGTTTGCCTCAATTTCTTTATTTATGAATGGACACAAAAATTACAGAACCTATTTGAACCACTCCCATGCTCAGGAGAGGGCTTGTGTATGGTAGATGACACACAGATGTTGCTCGTCATCATCTTCTGAGCTTAAATATCACTTCTTCAGACCTTCCTTGACCACTCAGTCTAACAGAGTAGCCCCAAGTCACTCTCTGCCATTCCTGTCTATTTTAATTCTGTGAAAAACCCAGTGTTATCTTGTTCGTTCAATTCTGTGTTGCTTCCTCCCTCTAGAACAAGAGCCCAGGACAGCGAGGATGTGTCCAAGCTGCATCTTTGGTATCTGGAGCAGAGTCCAGTATGTGGCAGCTATTCAATGACACACACATGTACACACACACACACACACACACACGCATGTGTGCCATTACTGTTGGAATGAGATCCAGACTCTGCTCCATCCTGTAAGGTGGAGATGGTCAGGATTCTGCTTATCTGACCCAATCTTACACCTTCTTCTTTCCTCATGAGGCTTTCCTAGCATGACTTTCTCCCCATGTGATTCCTTGGAGCACCTTGGAAACAGTTCTCTTGCTTTTCACCTAGCACACTTGATATTTCCTCTAATATTTTCAAATTTCAAGCCAGCACCCACTTTCAGTCTTTCTCTACAGACCCTCTTTTATTCTACAATATCCTTCCTTAGTCTCATGTCACATAGATCCTGACCCCCTGCCTCTCCTTTCCTTGCAGAACCCTACTTGAAGCAGGCTTAGCATCTACTCCCTGGACATTTTTGTCCTTTATACACAGGTTATTGTCAACAACTCATCATGGATGGGTGAATGATTCCAAATCTTCTTTTTAAAAACTAATCACTCTTCTTATTTCCAGGATAGACCCCCAACATGGAAGGTGAATAACTAAATCACTGTGACTTTCCATGCCTGTAGGGAGAGATAAAACGATCTAATGCAAGAATAACTGAAATGCTATTGTGCTGGTTAATTACAATTTTAAAATAATTTATTATTTGGAGGAAATAAAAATAAATAAATGGAAATACAAAGAAATCATGTTAATCTCCACAAATATATCTTTCAGATACAGTGTAAATGTGTAAATGCTCCTCTTTAAAATAGGGTTTTAATTTTGAATACACTTCAGATTTTATGCCTGGTCCTAGATTAATAATGGTAAAGTAAAATTGCTTACAATTTATCATATTACTGTGACACAGAGCTTCCTTATAATTTTAGGAAGTTCAGGGCCACACTGAAACAGTGAGGGCATTAACCTAATTCTTTGAGGAAAAAAAAAAAAGAAAAAACACTGGAATAAAATAATAATTAAGTACCCTTTCCCTTCTAATGAACTGGCATACAACTGTATCCAATTTCCTCTCTGCTTTTCCTTTGATCTCTTTAAGCTCTCACTTGGTCAAACCTCTTCTGTTTGAATTGCACTAATTTGTAGCTTGGCTGCCTCCATCTGGGGATACAGATTTGTGCAGACCCGTTCCACGCTGGGCTAAATTTGCTCAGCACCTGGCTGAGCATATTGGTTTCAGCATATTTACCCAAATTGTTAGTAAAACATCAGAAACAGTCAGCTTCTGTGAATCGAATCGCAAACAGGGTCCCTGTCACTTAGGCTAATACAATTTAAACTTGGAGTTCACAGACAGAAGTGCCACATTTTCATTCATAGCAGCCGCAGCCCATAGAATCCCAGATCTGGCACCTCAAATGTCCACAGAGAGGAATAGAAATAAGGGCAGGAATTCAGTTGGTCCCAGCCTCGAGCTTCATACACATTCTGTGGATTATTTTTTGACTTTCTTCCTTTCTTTTTAAACTTGCCCAAGTCCTTCAGCTGGGGCTGTGTGGAGAGCTATTGCCAATCTCATTTCCTGTGGTCTTTCCCAATCCAGTCATTTTAGCCCCCTCTGTTTGGCTGAGGGATTAGAGTGCCTCAGCCTTAAAGCTGATTTTGGAATGCAGGTTGAGAGTCAATGGTGAAGACACTGGTTCTTTCTTCCCTTGTTGTCTTGAAGTATCCTTTCTGATTTACATGAAGGGAGACGGACAGAAGCTGTTCATATTGTTATGGCAGCTGGAAAATGGTCCAGTTCCAGCCCAGTCCTCTGCAGCAAAACGATCCTTCCCCTGTTCCTGCCTTTTGCTGGAGAATTCGTTATTGTTGTGCCTTGTTTAGGCACATGTCTATCTGGGATAATAGGGTTTTCAGCCCCCAGGCTTCAAGGTCTCTGGCTGCAGAGGGAGCACCAAGAAAAAGACAGAAAGAGATGGGGTAGGTGAGAAACTTGTCCTGGCACTGGCCTCGTCTGGTCTAAGACTTGAAGAATATGTGAATGAACCGGTTTGTGTCAGAATATGTGAATGAACCGGTTTTCCTAGCTGAGCATCCTGGTGGTGTGTCAGAGTGACAGGGGAAGTTAGTCACTTGTTAGCCCTCCCATGGGGTGGGAGTGGGGGTGGGGTTGCAGGGTGGAGAGGGGCTACTTGGAGGGACAAGCTTGGCTGACCCTTCTGTCTTCTACATCAGAGAAGAGACCCCACCCTCCCAAGCAGGTGGAAACAGAGTCAACCCTCAATCTGGCCCTTCACCGTCAGTGAGTACAATAGCTGTGGGAAATCAAATCTCACGTGTGAATGCAGCCAAGATTTTCCAAGGAAAATGTCAGGGCTTCGAGCAACAGCCTGGGTCCTAGGTTCTTGGGGTGCTCTTGATTGAAAAATAACTAGACGCCCCAAAGTAAGGGAAGCATGAAAGGAAGTATATTGAGAAACAGAAAGGTAGATTTACAGAGTAAGAGCAAGATACTGGCTTTGTCTTATAGAGCAAGATACGTTTGCCATTGACAGAAGGGGCCTCCACTGTCATGGCTGGTTCTCCTTCATACCACAGGCCTGCCCTGTGATTCAGAGGTCAACTTGGAACCCGAGTTTTACTGTGTTGTGGACCTCCCATAAGCATCTCTGAGAACCCACGGGGGGTGACCACAATGCATTTATACTAATGACATGGTAATTAAGCCTGTTTTAGGTCACCTTCAAGACTCTACTGTACCCATTACTGGGCTAAAGAATCTTCTGCCTCCTTCTGCAGTTGTCATCCTAAATTCTGATTGGGAGAGGGGTAGGATGTTCCAGGTGTGAGCAAACACTTGGACATGAACCTCATATCTGATGTCTGAGTAAAACACCCTCTTCTGACATTGGCCAAGAGAGAATTTACACAGTCTTGCTCCAGTTCTTCCTTCACTTGGGAGCTCCACACAAGTGAAAAGGGAAAGCAGGGTTAGAATATTTTGTCCAGTTTCTTCCTGAGTGATTTCCATGGAATGTAAGTCCCTCGAATCCTCCATGCAGGCAGAGTATTAAACACTGAATATCCAGTCCTTCCTCAGAAAGTTAACAGAGGTTATTTTTTAAAAGCTCTGAGAAGGAGAACCCTCATACACAGTGGAAATATAAGTTAGTATAACCACTATGGAGACCAGTGTGGAGGCTTCTCATACTGAACCCTCGTATGACGCAGGAATCCCACCACTGGGTATATACCCAAAAGAAAGGAGATCAGCATATCGAAGAGATATCACACTCCTGTGCTGGCTGCAGCTCTGTTCTCAATAGCCATGACTAGGAATCAACATGAGTGCCCATCAATGATGAATGAAGAAAGAAGACGCAGTCCATGTACTCAGTGGAATATTATTTAGCCATGAGAAGAACAATGTCTTGTCATTTGAATGACATAGATGGAACTGGAGAACATTAAGTGAAATAAACCAAGTACAGAAAGACAAATCTTACACGTTCTCACTCCTATGTGAGAGCTAAAAATTAAAAATGATTGATCTCATGGAGACATAGTAGAATGACGGTCACCAGAGATGGGGAAGGGTGGCAGGGAGCAGGGATAGAGTGGGGATGGCTAATGGATGCAAAAATGGAGTTAACTAGGTAGAATAAACATGATCTCATCACATTTGATAGCAAAAAACTGTGGCTATAGTTAACAATGTTGTTGCGTATTTTAAAATAACTAAGAGAGTGGAATTGGAATATTCCCAACAGAAAGAAATGATACATACTTGAGGTGGTGGATATCTCAGTTACCCTGATTTGATTATTGCACATTGTATGCCTGTGTCAAAACATCATACATGTCCTATAAAAATGTACAATTATCTATGAAACTAATTTATAGCTTTCATATGAAAGCTATAACCCAATTATCACCTAAGAATATGGGGAAAGGGAAAAGGGAGGGGAGGGTGGAAGATGGGTGGAGGGAGGGTGATTGGTGGGATTACATTTACGGTGCATCTTACAAGGGTACATGTGAAACTTACTAAATGTAGAATATAAACGTCTTAACACAATAACTAAGAAAATGCCAGGAAGGCTGTGTTAACCAGTGTGATGAAAATATGTCATATTGTACATAAAACCAGTGTATGGTGCCCCAAGATTGCATAAATGTACAGAGCTATGATTTAATAAAAAAAAGAAAGAAAAAAATGTACAATGATTATGTACCCACAATAATTAAAAATAATAAATAACATAAAAAAAACAACAAAAAAAGGCTTGGAGAAGTCTTGCAGTATAGACTGTTTAATCTTGTATTTCCTGAACATAAAGAATCATGGTAATTTTTCCTTCCACCCCTCCTCTCCCTGTCCCTCCCCTCCCCTTTTCCCTCCCTCCCTCCCTCCCTTCCTGCCTCCCTCCCTTCTTTCCTCTTAACATCCCAAAGGACTAGACTTGTTCAAAATATATTTTGGGTAATGAGGCTTTAGTGATATAACTCAGTCCAAAATAGCAAATGAGAGGTGGGTCTCACAGCCACTGTACACTGTCCAGCCATTGATCGTGACCCCTGGGTGCCCTATGAAAGTATAAATCAACGAGCTCTGTGATATCACTGCAAAGAGCATGTTGGAAAGTCACCCTGACAGATGTTCCATATTATTAGTTGAGTTGGATGAACTCATTATGCCTAATGAGAATGAATTTATGTCATTTTATTGACATAAATTTTCCAATAAAAATGTAGAGCTAAATAACAGAATGGACCCCTTGTCTAGTTTTAGAATCTTCCAATGTGTTTCCATAATAAATTACTTTTCCTAATTGGCACCTTCTGTCATGTTGGTGACATTTTGCCTACTGATCACATAACTAGTTTTCATTATTGATGCTCTACTCAGAATCATAAGTAGACACTCCAAAACACTGTACTATGTTTAAATCATTTACATGCAACCGTAGAGCATATGCGTTCTTTCTATAAACAGTAGTAGCCTACCGAGATCATATTTCTATGTTAAATTAGAGAACCAGACAATGGAACAAAACAAATTTCACTTTCACAACAGAAATTTTTTAAACTGTGAGCCTCCTGCATGCAAAGTGGTGCAAGAGGGCTTTCTCCATTCCTAGCACATTTATTCAGTAAGTTTTATTATCTCCATTTTGGAAATTTGGAATCTGAGATTTGGAGACATTAGACTTTTTCCGGCGTCATTCCTGCTGTGAAATTAGATTTGAGAGTAAAATATGAGATACTTGACCGAGACTGTACACTTAAGCAAGGGGATTTTGTACTTCTTCATTCTGCAAACTTTAACAATAATAGTAACACCCAAATAGTGACTTTAAGCAAGGGCTACCCAAATCTTCCTGCCAGGCAAATTACGAATCATTGACAATTTTCCCTGAGTGGTGCTGTGATTTAAGAAGAATTCTGTGTTTCTGGAAAAATACTCTTTATAGCATAATTTGGTCTTCTTTGGACAGTTAAGAGAAGTGGGTTTTTTTTTTTGCACAAAGCAGAATTTGAGCCCTTTCAGGTGAGGTACACAGATGTCTGAGATAGAAACAGCTCTAGGAAGTTCCTCAAGGCTCCTTCTCTTTGGCCTCTTCCTGCCCTTGGCAGTGGTAGCTCCAATGTGTCTTTATGGAAAGAGATTTTACGGCCACTAATCTGGTTGTAAAGGGTGCCAAGGGGCTTAGATTATAATTAAATGCCACAGTTTTATTACATATACATTATTTAGGCTTTTGTTAGCTACAACTGATTCTTATTATAGGTTATATTATATTACATAGGAGACATACTATAGGTTATTATTACCACAGGCTTTTATCAGATATAGGGCATTATAAAGGTTTTGTTAGATATAGGTTAGATGCAGGCTTTTGTTAGATTATAATTACAGATTATCTGGGAATCCTTGGCTTTGGGGTAACTGATACAGAATACTGGTAGATTAAGTCTCCCTCCACAAGGTATCCTCTGACTTGCCTTTGTCCCAGATCCCCTCTGCAGTGTGGCAGTCCTCAAAGTTTGGACGAAAAGCATCCTGCGACCTTGGCAAGCCTCTTCCTCTCCCTGGACCGTCTCCCCAGGCACAGGAGGATGTAGCATCTTGGCCTAGGATTTCCTGAAGACTAATGAAATCAAGTCCACAAAGCCCTCTCTGCTCCTTAGGGAATGGGAGGGAGTAGAGGGGAAGAGAAGAGAAAAGCTGCCATTAAATTGAATGATCAGGCCTGACCACAACCGGGCAGCCTTCTCCAGTCCAGCCTGTTTCATCTGAGGGTTTGGTTTGCTTATTTACAGAAGGGCCTGGAGCCTGCCCTTTCTTCCCTCTGCAGCAGGAAAGAATGTGAAAAGTGACCAGCAGTTTTATCTTCCTTCTGGCAGCTCTTATATTCTCCCTCCATACCAAACTCAAAGATCATCTGTCAGATAGAAAAAATATTGACAGAGGAAGTGGGGTCATGTGGCCCACGGCTGAGCTCGGGGCCTTGACACAGGCTTAGGCGGTGATCTGGTCTGAGACAGGGATTGGTGGGTTACTGCAAAGAGAAAGCCTCTTCTAAATGCTCAGACTCACTGCAGGCTTGAAGGATTTGGCCGTGAATACTTCTGGAATCCTCCCTGCTTCGCTCTTGATTAACCATTGAGACGACAGTGTAGATGCAGTGAGAGGCGACCCTCCTGCTCTGCTCAAACCAGAGAAAACATACTGTGATGTTGGTGCCGTGCTCAAATGTCAGTCCGCTCATCAATCCCATCATGGAGTTACTGACTCATTTACTCATGTGTCGGCATTGTGTAAGGCAAAGGAGATGCAGAAACGCACCGGGACAGTCAGCACGGGGCTTCCTTACCTGGCTTTTGAGACCCATGGACCCTCTGACAGGACAGGCAATACCCACCCTGCGTGCTTTGCTAGACAGATGACCTAGAGCTGAGGTCTGATTCTCAAAGGTTCAAAAGCTGCTATTTCTTAGGTATGATCTGTCATAAAGGCCATTGTGGTTAAAAAGTAGAATCCATTGGGTGGCTCCTATGGCTCAAAGGAGCAGGGTGCTGGCCCCGTATGCTGGAGGTGGCATGTTCAAATCCAGCCCTGGCCAAAACTGCAAAAAAAAAAAAAGAGTAGGATCCGTTAATTCAATCTGGGTGAAGTGGGGATCCCACCAGCTGGTGGGGTGTCCAGGTGAAAGTATTAAATCCCAAAGGGGCCAAAGATGATTAAACCTCACAGCACTTGAACACAAGAAGAGGTGACAATTTCTCTGGGGCATGTTGCCTGAGGATAGAAAGGTGAATGGGGACCTTCTGGGAGACAGGTGGAGACAGGAGTCTGCATAGAGAGCACAGCCTTGAAGGTTTCGAGAGGCCTGCAATGCTCTGGGAAGACAAAGTGAGTATTGCTTTCCCAGCCATCACTCCCTCGCCAGCAGAGGGAAATTGTGGAATTCTTGAATAAGTGTGTTTCGTGATGCCTGGACACCAGGGCCCAAAACTCTGC
Organism: Loris lydekkerianus; assembly: GCA_963574355.1. Taxonomy (NCBI): domain Eukaryota; kingdom Metazoa; phylum Chordata; class Mammalia; order Primates; family Lorisidae; genus Loris; species Loris lydekkerianus. The sequence goes on from CAUYPK010022000.1 coordinate 33,362, forward strand.
TCAAACTTTGGATGTTTGTGAGACCTAATTTAGCAATTATCTCCTAATATATTTCTTGTCTCCTGGCTTGAACTCTTTGGGGCCTGGAACTGGCCTATTCTCCAACAAGACCAATAACACCAAGAAGTTCCGCCTGGATCTTGGGTCTTTTTTACAGGAAAGCTCCTGCACGGCAGCCCTTTGCACCTCCCACCAGGAGACACACAAGGTCTATTCCCTCCTTGAGTATGAGTGAGTTTTGTGACTTGTTTGGACCAATAGAACCTGGCACAAGGGGCGTGTTTTGGAGTTGATGTCTTAAGAGGCCTTGAAGTCTCTGCCTGCTCCCCATTGGAACCCAGCCTGTCCTGCTGGAGGGACCATGGGGAGACAGAGCCTGGGGAGGAGAGAGTGTGAAGGGGGCCCTGTCTGATCATCTGAGCTGAGGCACTGGATGGATGTGGATGTGATCTTGTACCCCCAAGGCAATTTGGGCAGAACTGGCACAAGCTGTCTCCACCAAGACCTCCTCAAGTCACAAAACAGTGACCAAATAATTGCTGTGGATGTTTTCTTTCTCTGGAAAATTTACTAAGTTTTCGGCTAAGTGCTTGTAGCTCAGCAGCTAGGGCTCCAGCCACATACACTGAACTGGCAGGTTCGAACCCAGACCAGGCCTGCCAAACAACAATGACAACTGCAACTAAAAATAGCTGGGCATTGTGGTGGGCACCTGTAGTCCCATCTACTTGGGAGACTGAGGCAAGAGAATCGCTTAAGCCCAAAAGTTGGAGGTTGCTGTGAACTGTGATGCCACGGCACTCTACCAAGGGCCATATAGTAACACTCTGTCTTAAAAAACCCCAAACAAACAACAAAAAACCCTGAAAATTCACTAAGTTTTGAAATGTTTTGGTATAAAGCAACAGATAATTGATAGGGTGGCAGGTAGCCATCACTCCACACATGTCTACAGGAATATGAATGAATGAACTTGGCCCCTCCTGGAAAGAGATGCAGCTTTTCAGCTGGGGATGGCAGGTTGGTCAGTACGTACCTGAGCAGGAGGAGCGCAGGTAAACACTTAACCAGTCTGTCCAGTGCTGTTTACCTTTATGTCAGTGCTTCTTCATGGATGTCTGGAAAAATCCTTCCTGCATAGCAGGCTGGGGAGCCAGCACACAGAAGGCAATGCAGTCAGTGCCATGGCTGCAGAGCATACAAGGGCCAGAGTGCGTGGGGAAGAGCTGTGGCTGCCTGGGGTAGTTGGGAGCTTCTAAGGGACTGACTTCTGAGATGAGAGCGTTTCCTACCACATCTTCCTCCAAGCAGCAGAAACAGAAGCTATAAGACATATAAGCTGGGGGAGGGTTTGCAGCATGCATGGTACTGCAAGTAGCTTTGGGATTATTTTTATCCTGTTTTTAGGCCACACTGAGTGACAATCTGAGGTTTCCCACTTAGCGAGGGGTGGTGGGTGAGAAGCTGCGTGGAGGTGACCCTGGGGGTGGGTAACCTTCCTGCCCGTAGGAGGAGAATCCCTCCCTAAAGACATAGGAAGCTACTGAAGGGTTTAGAGCAGAGGTTTGCTGGGATTTGACTTGTGACGACAGTCCCCAGGCTTTGAGTCATCTGGAACTCGTTCCCCATGTCACAGGCTCTCTTTCTGATTGCTGCTGGCAGCCACGTGTGAAAAGGGTATTTCCCTGAGTGGCTGCCTGTCCTCACTCCATCCCTTTCCACTACGGGTAGAGGACTTCACAGGGTTGGTACCAAGCTTAGGAAAACTGCTGATTCATTAGTCCTCATGCTCATTCTTCCTGCGCTGACCTGTGTAACAGACTCATGACATGAGCTTAGTGATGAAGATTCTTTGCTCGGCCAAACTTTAGTCAGGCTCCTGGACCTTCTCCTAGACCCATCTGTGTACTCCCTAATAAAATCCACTTTTGGCAAAGAATCCTGATACCTGCCCTTGGCAAGAATTTCCCAGCCTTGAAACCTTATCAACCTGGACTCCTGGTTGGAGCCGGGGTCTTCTACCACCCCCAGATGATGTGTGACCACCTGGCCTATCTTCAGTACAATCCTGTTAGGTCAGTTTGGGCAGAATCTCTTACCCTGATGTCTCTTCTTTGTTGGGGATTAGGGGTCCTGGTTCCCCAAACCCAGTTGACCTGGTTTGATTACTTACTGAGCTAGAAAGTTCAAGCCAGGAATGGCGCTAACCGAAAGCAGAAGTGAGTGGAAACTAAAAATAAAACTGGAGTGGCACAGGCAGAGTGGGTAGAAAGTAAAAGTGACCTACACAAGTTTCAGAGAAACAGAGAGATTTTGTTTAGGAAGAAAAAAGAGAGAGTTTAGAGCACTTCCAAAGAGAGTTGGAAGTGGGTCCCTCTCATGAAGGAGAAAACGGGAGAGAGATGGAGACAAAGGCCCACAGGGGTATTAAATACTCCATTTGAAATTGGCTGCAAGTCTTTCCTTGGCCTCTCTGGTCCTCTGGGCAGTACTGCTCTTGTCTATTGGTCATTGATGGTCTCTTCCTATTGGTCATTGGTTACCTAGGTTACTTCACACCCACATTCTTAAGGGCCCTTCAGACTTTCTGGGTCAGCAGGCCAGGATTTCCTCCCATCTCCCTTGCTCTCTTGAAGCCCCTTTCTTAGTGTCCTTTCTCACTTTTTTAAAAAAGAAAGGCAGGGTTCTTTTATTATTTATTTATTTTTTTTTTCAGTTTTTGGCCAGGTCTGGGTTTGAACCCACCACCTCTGGAATATGGGGCCGGCACCCTACTCCTTTGAGCCACAGGCGCCGCCCCCTTCTCACTTTTAATAATTTTTCATTCATGGACACTATCACCCATTGACTACCGATTCCCACTTGCCCGTGTAGTATTTGGAGTGGAGCCCACTTCTCTCCTCCACAGCACAATCTCAGTGACACAGTCGCTCTGCCTTTCATGGTGACCATGAATAAAGTCTTCCTGACCGTGCTTTGATGAGTGCCATTGAAAAAATTTCTCTTTAACAATAGAAGGAAAACATATAATGCCTGAGTCTCAATGCTTACACTGGTAATCAACATAAAGAGTCTCAAGGCATGTGTTTTAAGAAATAATTTGGAAACATGTCTGAGTTAGCAAATTGTGCTTTTCTGCAATATGTTTTTAAGGTCTCAGAACAAAAAGTATTAGAGGACTTCTCTGAGTGGGATAGGTACTATTCTGGAAAGTATTAGACTTCAAGGGCCTGAGAAAGTTTGCTTATCCTTCTGATCCTTGGGATTTATGACATTCTTAATCAGGAAGAAGGATCTGTGAGATTTCTTCCAGTTTTAAATGAAGGCAAAATTTATGAGTGGTCAGATGAATTGGCCATCTCTGTCTAGAGACTATTTCATTTCCAGCCTTCATTCAGAGCTAGGGTTGATTTATCCCTTTGGTTGAGGGCCAGGCAGTCGGTCTGAGCAGAGGTGAATGTGAGATGTTTATTAGTCTGGAGCATGGGCCTGGCAGTGCTCTGCTTCCTGTCCACCACCAAACCACTGCTGGGCTTTACAGAGTTGCCCACAAAACAATGCCAGTCCCAGAGCAAGAGTGAGTGCAAGGCAATTGACAGCCTCTCAGGTGACACCAGGGAGAATTTCAGTCTCATGCAGAGAGAAAAATCTTTTAATCTGTTTTCCCATATTTTGTATATAGATTTTGCTGCCATATTCCACCCCCAACCTTTCTGTCTCTCTAAATCTCCCATCCAACTCTCTTGAAATGGGATCACAACCAATTCTCACTCTTTTCTCTCTTTCCTTTCCCCTCGTGAGTTCCGCTCATCTGTGTGTCCATCAGAATCATACACTCTCATTATTTGAGCTAAGCCAAAAGAAGAACCAGGAATGAATTTCCTTGAATTTCCCTCTTCTTCAACAAGATGGCATGAGGATGTTTGGGAGGAGTGTTGGGTTCTGAGTTCAGGTCTCGTGAGGACTTGCTGTATGCTTGCCCTCTGAGAACCCTGTCAAGGCCCCAAGAACCAGCCAAGACAAGATGGTGGGAAGCAGAGAGAAGCCATTGTTGCTGGGGCCATCCTCGCTCAACCAGGTCCACTGACCGTGCCAGTTGGCCACCAATGCAGGAGCAAACCCGAGAACACTCAGCCAAGTCTGGGCCAGGTCAGCAGAACCACTCCTCTGTCCCACAGGATCGTCAGAACTCACCATGGCTATTGTTTTATACCACTGAGTTTGGGGAGGGTTGTTGATACACAGCAATATTGTGGTGACAGCCAGGAAATGGCAACTGTCTACTGCCTTAAATCCAGCCTGATTCAGGCCAAGGACTAACTTGATCTCCCTTCTTTCGAAGTGCGGATATCTTTTACTACTCTAGGCTACCATGATTTTCCTCTCATCCAAATTTCTTTACCAAACATTTTGGTAGTAATCATAATTTTGTCTTGTAATTTTTTAATATTTTTCTTCTACATATAAACATTTTACTATGTTATCTCACCACTCTGCCCCCACCTAAATAATGTCCCATTGTAACATTTCACTTAGCATTATGCCCATGGCCCATTGGCAAAAAGGCTTTGGAATTGTCTATCTAAATTTAGTAATATCAATTTTGGAACTTGACTCATGTGTTTTATTTTGCAACAGAGTAAAGCTGTGAAAACAAAAGCCAGTGAAATAATTGAGTGATATCCAGTGGTGAAAGCAGCTGCCCATGGTAAATGGTATCAACCCCCTCCACATACACACACACACACATACATACACACTATGGCATCTGAGTGTGGGCTGTCTGTCTTCTCTACTGATCACAAGCTTCCTGAGGGCAGGGCCCATTTCCTGCTTCCTTCCCAAGACCTCAATGACTGGCAAAGCTAGCTGATTCTTGGTCACAGACAATCGCCGATTGCTTGTTTGATGGCTCCTTTAAAAGAGGTAACTGGCTAACCATTCCTGCTGATCGATGGATATTTTGCAGTCCCTGCCTGGCACTCTTCCCCTCATTTCTCCTTGATTACTGCCAGGGAAGATTTCTCCATCCCAACCCCAGGGAGTCTATTTCATTTCCTAATTACTTTCCCTGCTGAGAACATTCTTGTCTTGCTGTATCTAATCCACATTCCCCCCTCTGTAGCTGCAGGCCATTGCTCCTTAGTCTAAATCCTTTGGAAGAAAGAGTAATTCCCTTGATTAATTTATATTGTAATCTCAGAGCTGTTTATACATCACAATTTTGGCTTCCCTTGGAGTCTCTTTTTGCTAGATTATAGAAAAGAAGAAGATTTCTCTCTCCATTTCCTCTCTGTACTTAAATTTTTGGCTTATAATCCTCTAAGGTCTCCCTAGGTGTTGTGCATGTTTAGACATTTTTCATTTGGGGCTGGCATATAATAGTTGCTCTATTGACTGAATGTTTATTTTCCCCTATGTGTTAGGCACTGGGTTAAGCATTTTTACACACATTATTATTTTTTGACTCTGAATGAGGCCAGTGCCATTGCTAACCCTATCTACTACACAAAGAAACCATGTTCTCAAGTTCACACAGCTGGTGTGCAGTGAGAACTCTGAGTGTGAGTCCTTAGCTGGTGCTCTATACTCTCTTCAAACATGGCACCTGTCTTCCCAATGCTTCTCCCGCTGGTACCTAAATGACTCCACGTTCTCCTCAGAGATTTTACCTGCACATGCTTGCAGAAATAAGTGCCTTTAAATAGTCAAATAATGTGGGTTTGGGTATCAGTGGGAGCACAGGTTGGCCACCAAAAGCTGTTCTTTCTTGCTGACAGAGGACTGTGATCTCGGACAGTTATTTTCTGATCTGTGAAACGTGAAAGTAATCACACTTACTGTGACATCTCAGAGGACATAATTATGAAGCGCTATATCCCTCAGAACTGGTTTTATTCTTTGGAAGCATTTATTTTTGTTACTACTAATTATTATTATTATCATTAATTTTGAGAGTGAGAAATAAGTGTGTAGGGAACTCGATAAATCCAGAAATGTAAAAATAGCCCATGATTATTAAGTGTGGCAGCCTAGGCTGGACTTGGAATTTTGAATCGTACCCTTGACTTTTATCTCTGGCACTCATTAAGCCTGGCTGTTATAGACTAAAGGGTGTCCTTCCAAAATTCACGTGCAGAAGCCCTAACCCTGATGTGAGTATGCTTGGAGAGAGGGCCTTAAGGATATAATTAGGGACAAATGAAGTCGTAAGATAAGGTCTTAATCCAGTAATCCTAGCGGCTTCATAACAAGAGGGAGAGACTGAACTCCATGTTTACACACTGAGGTCACAGTGAGAGGTGGCTACCCACAACCCCAGGAGGGCGTCCTCACCAACCAGACACCGGCCCTGAGGAGACCTTGCTCTGGGACTTCCAGCCTCTAAAACTGTGAGAGAAGGAATTTCTGCTGTCTAAACCACACAGGCTATGGTGTTGTTATGGAAGCTGTAGCGGGGTCAGTCCCTGATCACTTTGTGATCAATTGATAACGTCACACCCGAATAGTCTCCTGTTCCTTCTTGTCAGTGAAATGGTAAACTCCATTTGCAGATAACCTTTCTCTGGTTCCCAGGATTTCCTTTCTTTTCGGGAATGGTGAAATGGTCCCACGTGAACCACCACGGGAAGGACCCTCTCTCATGGGGTTCATCTTTGCTTAGAAGTGTAGCCTGTAGACCCTTCCTTGGGAAAAGGAAGTTACATTAGCAACTCACCTGCCAGCCATAAGAAGCAGTGTATTTTTGTGGTTTATTTCTTTATTTACTTTAAACAGTGAGTTTCTTTATAACATTTCAAAAACATGTCTCTTCTTTAAGCTAACCATGAAGAAGCTACTTACCTATTTCTCAGGCAGGATGATACAAATGAATGAACATGGTATTAGATGGTAGTCTTCAGCCCTGGTGCTTAAGCCTTCTGAGCCTCTTTACTTTTCTGTAAAATGAGTTTGTTAGACTAGATAAGAGTCTGTGGCTGACACAGTGGTGGCATCCAGACAAGTGTCACAGATGATTGGTATCATGGATGGTTGCAGGCCCCAGAGCAAGGGGGGATGCTCACCTCCCACCAGTTGGCGCCATGTAAAGTGGACATATTCAGGGTTGTCAGATTTGGAATTTCCCCCCCCCCCCAAAGTTAGAGATCAGATTTCTTTGTGACATTCATTTTTTAAAAAGTATGGAAACTAAATTAGATTTTATGACAACCATGAGCAAGATGAAGTGAGATAAACCAAAGAAGAGACCTGGAATCCAGTGGAAGTGCCAGGGGACTGGGTTGAAGTAGGGCTGTGGGTCATGCCCACAAAGTTGACAGGCAAGTCTGATTCAGGAGGTCTGGGGTAGGGCATTCTGGGGTAGGAAATTCTGGGCTTCCAATGAGGTTCCGGGTGACGCCATGCTGGTGCTCTGAGCAGCAAGGCGGCTGGAGGGTCTTGGGAAGAGCTTCCGTGCACCTCTAACAGTTGGTGATGATGTCAGAGGCTAAAGGAGGGGGGTCTCGTGATTTTGGCAGGTCGTGATGTAACCAACAAGGGGACATGTGCACTGGGGGCAGGTTGGGGGGCTCATCAGGAAATCACCCAGGAGTCTTCAAAACCTCATCTCCTTTGTCTTGCAGGAAATCTACCATTTCTAGGAAATAATTCAAAGGTTAGGTAATCAATTAAGAGAGAGGATGATATGGGGGGAGTCACTTGTTCAATGGGGGTCTGGTTAAGATATGGCACATTCTTTTTGGTTTTCAGAGGAGATGGAAACCTTAATTTTTTTCTTCCATATCCATCTTCCTCCTCCCCCACTTGGCTGGGGGTCCCACTTCAAATTCCCTTGGGGTCTGCTCTTTCAAGTTAACCTGGGATGGCCTTTCTCTGCCCTATGTGCACAACCATGTTATTGGGAAAGGGAAGTTACATTAGCAAGTAGACCAAACTTTTCTTGTCTAAGATGTATGGCTTGTTTATTTTCCATAATAATAATCGACAGGGTAAACTACTTTTAGTTTTCCTAAATCTATGTAATTAATATGTCCACTTTAGAAATCAATTATCCTTGATAATTACTATTGGTGCTATGGCTTGTAAACTGAACGCCAGTCTTACTAATGATCTGAATGAGACATAATTTCTTGTTGTTCAAAGAGATGATCAACTCTAATCAGCAGTAAATTCAATCAAAACTTACTGACATCAATTGAAATCATATTAGAGTTTATAAAAATAGGATAATTACGCTCATCTTGTAAGTTGCAGGTATTGTAACCACCCTAAAATATGGTCCTATTTGAATAAACACTTATGTTTGCTGGGTCTAGGCAAGCAGATGCAGAAATATGTAATCTGCATAAATAAATCACGAGTCTTTTTTTTTTTTTCTCTCTCTCTTTATGCCTCTGTGGTTGTGTGGAATTCAATTAATTCTTTTTTTTTTTTTTTTTTTTTAATGAGCTCAGGGTAATAGGCTAGGCAGGTATTAGTATGCAGGACAGTCCATGGTATAGATTTGTCACCTAGCATTAGTTCTTCTTAAAAATTCCACTTGATTCTTTAAAGATAAGCTTAATAGTGGTTAAAATGGTATCTGCTGGAGCTACACTGTCTGGGTTCAAACCCCAGCTCCACTAGGCAGAACTGTGTCTCGACCCAGTGTAGGGAGAATGCTGGTGCTCTGATCCTGCGACCTTAGACTCCCTGAGATGACCCTTAACCAGTGACTGAAGAGACCAGGGCCTCTGGTTTCTGTTGCTGATTCCTGGGGCACAGTTCCTAAAACCCTGAGAGTCTCCAGAGTGAGACTGTCTTTTATATGTTAATGAGAGGACTAGCAGCTGGGGGGCCCAGGATAGCTTGGGGGGGTGCTCAGAAGAAATACTAAGGCAGGATTAGAGACTTGGGATGCTCAGCCCACCCCACCCCCAACCTCCAGGAAAGGGAGAGGGGGTGAAGGTTGAGTTGCCCTGGAGAGGTGGGGCTTTAACCATTGTTCTGGGGTTTGACCTTGGCTCAATTCTTTTTTTTTTTTAGCAGGCCCAGGCTGGGTTCAAACCTGCCAGCACCAGAGCAAGTGAGACAAGGCACGCGTTAAAAACACACACAATAAAGGCCGCCAGGATGTCTCTCTAAGCTGTAATCGAGCTCCATGAACATTCCAGGGTGCTAGTTGCCCCTCTCGCTTCGCCTCGAGTACAAGAGATGGAGGAGCTGTCCCCAGACCTCCCTGTGCTTGTTGGGGTGGAAACCCCATCACGGAATCCTCCAGTTAGAGAGAGCCGGCATGAACCCTTTGTTAAGGGTATATCTTTAAGGAGAATTTTTTAGGAACAATGGTTTGAATGGCTATTCATTTGAAGGTAGATGAACAATCTGATGGTGACTCAGTTATCTTTTAAAAAGCCACAGCATCATGACCATGGTTGCTATTTTTTGGAGTACCTACTTTGCCCCAGGAACTGTGTTAAGCCATTGGCATCACCTGGCGGCCTTTATTGTGTGTGTTTTTAACGTGTGCCTTGTCTCACTTTGCTGAGCCTCGATGTCCCAGCCAGGCTGGACCTCTCACTTAACCGGAAGGAGCACTGTTTGGTGGAACAACTGCCCTCCAGGGATGCAAGGACTGTGTCTTACTCGATAGGTCTCTAGGGGTACAATTTTCCTGGGGTTGATTTTGGAAGTCAGGGATGGAGACCGAGGGCAAGACTGCCAGGCACAATAGTGAGAGAAGGATTCAAAATCTGAATGTCAGAAGGAAGAATGTGAAAAGAGGGGGATAAAAGAGAAGCCAGCAAGGGTCTCAGTTAGCGTGGCATAAGCAGTGGAAACCCCACGGGGCTGAAATGCACAAAGGATATTGTAAACACAAAAATGTGCTAATGTTCAGTTTCCAGCGTTTGTTTTTCCAGGATATAAACCCATTCTTCATCTCCCGTGGCTCTCCCTCAAATAGTTAACAAAGTGCACTAACCTCAAACGCTCACAAATGTTTTTTGTGAAATGTTTTGGTGTCATTATTGTCATTGTTGGAATTGAGGAAGGGCTTGGATTCTGTTTCTGGAACCAGGTGAGGCAGGACACTTCAGGGAAGTAGGACTTTAGAGAAAGAGTAGGCTGCAGTACGTGACACCTCTCAACTTTGAAAAATACTGATGGAAAGATCCAGATTTTTGTAGGTCACTAAATAAAGGTTTCCATCTTATCAAGATTGCAAGAGTCTGAGAGATTTCAGCAGACATTCTGCCGACATGTCATCACATCAGTCTCTCTGTCTCTCTTTCTCCCTCTTTACCTCATCTTGAGTCTGTACACAGGAAATCCACAGGTAATTTGAAAAATATTTTACAAATACAATATCCATGGATGGGGAATGGATGGCGGAGAAGCAGGTGGGCACACACACCACACACTCGGATTGTTCCTTTAATGGGACAAATCTTGAATTTTCTATTGTGTACTCAATTAGGGGTAGGAAGCCTCTATAGGAGAAGTAGCACCATATAAATTAGCATTATCTGCATATATAGGTTATCTTTTTAAAAAATTATTCATTCTTAAGCATATCATGGCCACCAAAGTGCTTAGTATTCTACTTCAGCTCAGGATTAGTTACGTAAATCTTTGAACAATTCCATCTATCACATCTTATGCCGGGAGTTATTTGGTGTCTTCCGCTGCTTTTATAAATCATCTTTACCAATATTTTTCCTTCACACTCAGCTCTGTTCATCCCTGGGTTCCCACAGCAGGTTGCCTTGTTCTGGCCTTGGACATGCGCTGTTATGCTCATGGACGTGTTAGCATCTAATCTGACCGTCTGTGTTTCAGGCTTTCCTGGCTGTGCTTGAGTGATCTGGGTGTCTACCAGAAGCTTCCTGATAAAATACTGCCGTCTCTGTGACGGCAGACTTATAGTTTACTTTTAAAATAACTCACTTGAAATTTAATAGGAGGCCTTACAGCCACATCTGATTTAAGCCCAGTCAGTTCTAGCTCTTAAGAACACTGTTGGCACACTAGCCTGGGTCTTCTAAGCTACTGAGTGGAAACACAAGCTTGCCATTGTGTTGTACCTTAGTGCGTTGTTCACTGAACATATAAAAGCAAAACAATAAAAGCAGACCTGCTGTAGACTGTTAATAAACTTATCAACATGTGACAAACACCTGCAGAGGGTCTAAAGCTGGGCACATTTTTCAGTTGAGAGGTAAAGTGCTGGAGTGGCACTTTCCACAGGAAAGGGAGAAAATCTTTAAAGATATTAGCTTATGATAATTGGTGATTTTTAAAAATCAAAGAAATCACCAGATTCATTATATTTATTTTCTAACCTCAGATGTAAAGGAAGAGAAAATGGGGTTTTAATTTTTTTTTCTTAGTACATCTAAGCATCTTTGAGGAGAGAAAAACAAGGAGCTAAACAATCCTTCAGCCTTGCTCTCGAAGCCCCAGGAAGGAAGCATCCAAGGCATTTTATTGAATGACAATTCTTTCTTTCTTTCTTTTTTTTTTTTTTTTTATTAAATCATAGCTGATATTAATGTGATCATGGGGCACCATACACTGGTTTTATAGACTGTTTGACACATTTTAATCACACTGGTTAACATAGCCTTCCTGGCATTTTCTTAGCTATTGTGTTAAGATATTTGTATTCTACATTTACTAAGTTTCACATGTACCCTTGTAAGATGCACTGCAGGTGTAATCCCACCAATCACCCTCCTTCTGCCCATCCTCTCCCCTTCCTCCCCTTCCTTTCCCCCTTCCCCATATTCTTAGGTTATAACTGGGTTATAGCTTTCATAAATTAGTTTCATAGTAGGGCTGAGTACATTGGATACTTTTTCTTCCATTCTTGAGATACTTTACTATGAAGAATATGTTCCAGCTCCATCCATGTTAACATGAAAGAGGTAAAGTCTTCATCTTTCTTTAAGGCTGGATAATATATCATGGTGTACATATACCACAAGTTATTAATCCATTCATGGATCGATGGGCACTTGGGCTTTTTCCATGACTTAGCAATTACAAATTGGGCTGCAATAAACATTCTGGTACAAATATCTTTGTTATACTATGATTTTTGGTCTTCTGGGTATATACCTAGTAGAGGAATTATAGGATTGAATGGCAGATCTATTTTTAGATCTCTAAGTTTTCTCCCAACATCTTTCCAAAAGGAATGTACTAATTTGCATTCCCACCAGCAGTGTAGAAGTGTTCCCTTTTCTCCACATCCATGCCAACCTCTCTGGTCTTGGGACTTTGTGATATGGGCTAATCTTATTAGAGTTAGATGATATCTCAAAGTAGTTTTGATTTGCATTTCTCTGATGATTAAGGATGATGAGCATTTTTTCATATGTCTGTAGGCCATGCACCTGTCTTCTTCAGAGAAGTTTCTCTTCAAGTCCCTTGCCCAGCCTGTGATGGGATCACTTGTTCTTTTCTTGCTTATATGTGAATGACAATTCTTTAAAGAAGGTATTAGCATCCCCACTTTACAGATGAGGAGATTGAGGCTCGGGAGGCATAGGTAGACTGTGTCGTAAGACACTAAATCTCCCCAAGCCCATCCTCTTGCTGCTGTGTTACTCCCTGTGTGCTTGCCTGGTACTTACTGCTTAGTCTTTTAAAGTTCCTCTAAATACACCTCCAAAATTCAGAACACTCTGTCACCAAGGATGTGTCTACATTGCTAAGCAGAGTCTCATTATTTAGCTTTTTCTCCCGATAAAGATTTGTCAAACTCATTGCTTTATGAAATTAAGCAAAGCTAACTCACCACTCAGTCTTCTATGCAGAACAGCCCTTGTTTTCTGCTCATTGTTGATCTCCTGGTACCTCCTGAGCCACACCACAATCTTCCTATTGTTCCCCTTCAAGATTCCACTTTGATTCTTCTTATGGAGAAAATTATTGCTTTGAAAGTTACAGAAAAAAAAGAACCCAAACAAAATATTTCTAATGTGGCCTTGATTTAAAATTAGAGAAACAATTTGCAAGGCTTATTCTAGTGAGCTTGGAAAGAGATAGGCGCTTCCATGCTCTGTGTGTAGGTATGTTTTCTGATAAAATGATTTTGCAGAGGAACTGTGAAAAACATTTAAACTTTCCCATTAATTGTACTTCCAGAAATCTTTCTTAACAATAATAGTCTCAAAAGTAGAAAAATTTTCATGCACAAAGAGAATGGCTTACTGTGTTATTTTTAGTGGTGGTACAAAATAGAGGAATGATTTAATTGTCCAACAACTGGATCGTGGCTAAGTTAACATAAAGTGTGTACTCATGAGTATTATGGGACCATTAAAATGATGTTTTTGAAAGTTTCAACTTTGATGTGACAATCAAATACATCTCCAAGTCTCCCTAAAATTATATAAAGGGATTTTAAAAAACATAGAATCATAGGGTGAGAGAGAGAGAAGAGTACAGAAGATAAGAGATGACAATACATTTTAAAAGCTGGAAAGCAGATTTACTGTTGGTAATTGAGTTATGTGCCTGAGAAAGCTGAGCCCTAGGGTGGATGGTGGTTCAGCCACCTTAGTCATCAGTCTTTACTGGACCTGCAGAACCTATAGAGGAGGTACCAGAGACCTATAGAGGAGGTACACCCATGTGAACACAAGCAGTAGCTGTGTGGTATTCAGAGGGTATGGAAAAGCATTTGTGATGAACACACAGGAAACAAAGCCAATTAAATACAAGGCAACTATTAACTTTAAGGAAAACAAAAGTTTCAGAAGGGAGACACAAGAAACTAGGAGTAACTTTTACATGGAGCCAGATAAACATTAAATTTTGAATAGACCAAATATTGAACCTAAACTACATTGGAGAGATGGAGGGAGAGAAAGTGTGCCTGTGTGTCTGTGTCAGGGGGGAGAATGAGAGCTGAATTCCTAGAAGGAAGGCAATGTCTAAAACTGCAAAATTAAGAACCAGCTGGTAAGCATTTTGCAAGGCTACTGTTTCTCTTCTAATATTAGTTTTCTTCTGAAAATTTATCAAATGTGCAATCTGCAAAAATCTGCAAAGACCCAGAGCTTAAGGCTGGTGTAGGAGATGCTGGGCCCTCCCAACAGCAATCCTGTGGCCTTAGATCAGCAGTTCTCAACCTGTGGGTCGTGACCCACAGGAACTGTATTAAAGGGCTACGGCATTAGTAAGGTTGAGAACCACTGCCTTAAATGATGAACATACCAAAAAAGATACGTTCTAGACAGCTAAAGACCTATGGGGATTGAGGGTTAAGGTGTCCTAATGTTGAGTACAATTGACTTTCTCAACACTATGTACAAGATACATACATTCTGAGATACATTTTTATTTGATAATTGAAAATGAGGTGACGTGATCTTTTATGAATCTCAGTATTATGATGGAAATTCAACTCATGAAGAAAGTGATTGCAATGCTCAGGGTGAGAGCTGTGATAGAATGAAGCCAGGAACATTGTAGAAACAGGGAGGTAGTGCCCAACCCAGCCTCAGAATCCAATGCTTTGTGCTTGGTGCTACCAGCCCCACCTTAGAAAACAGCAATCTCCAAAGGCCTGAGAATGTCAGTGCTGTTTTCATGAAGTAACAGGGTGAATGTAGCAACCACCCTGAGAAGAGATCAGATGAACAGAAGGACGGTTGTTCTAGAGATGAGCATTTTGAGAACAAATTGAAGATGTTGAAAACACCCTTTGTTGGGATAGATTCACAAAAGTGAACCTCCAAGGTCCATACTCCTATCTCTTAAGTTACACAGCCTAAAGGAAGCCAGGGCTTCCAAACTTCCAACAAATTAGTCCTTGTTGCCAGAGTTAGAAATACAGAGCCCCAGAATCAAGCACTTTGGGTAGGGAGAGACCTTTACATCTTCTTCCTGGACTGACTGGCCTCAAATGAGTTGGTAACTCCTCTTAGGACTAATTCACCACTAATTTAATCACACTATTTTATACATATAATATACATATATTTGTGTATGTATTTATATATGTGTATGTATAAATATATGTATATATATATGTATTAACACTATACTATCACATTACAATATTATACTATCAGTTCTCTCCTGCTGGAACTCTTGGAGGCAGGAATGCTCCTGTCATCTGGACACATTACTCTAGATTGCCAAGCAGAAAGGTGAACTGTAAGAATTGGTCTTTGGCAACCTCCTTCTGACATTCTCTTCTCCTTTCTCTCCTAGCCTAGATGTTCATGAGTCTCATAGAGATCAGTATTTATGAAATGCTCAGTGTTTATGAATGCTCTTCTGGAGCATGAATGAATTGAAAGGATAGGCTTCTCTACTGGAAATAAAGCTGAAGAGGAGCAGGCTATATCCTGGGAAGTCGATTGTCACATCCACATTACTCTTGGGGTAGATTTCTCTGTGTCATGCACTGACATGTTGCAAAGTCTTTGTGAGCGCTCCTGTTCAGCAGTAGCTGTGGTAGGGTCATTAAGAAAAGAGCTGGAGGAATGAATATATGGGGAGCCTTCTGGAACCATGCAGTGTATGCTTTTGTGGAAGTCAAAACTAAGATTAGTTATGGCCCATCACAGAAATGATGGCCTGGTCTAGACAGGTAGCTTTGACAGTGCCTGCTCACCTCCAGCTTTAGCTTTTCATTCTAAGGGGAGTTTAATTATTGGGGAACAGAAGAGACCCAATATGTAAGGAGACTGGCCTCTGAGCAGCCAAGGCAGGTCTATACACTAAATCTCATGCACTTGATTCACAGGTGGGCATTTTTAGACCTCTCTCAGAATCTGCTTATTTTTTTCTCTTTGCATTAATGAACCAAACTCATCTAACTCATTCTTAAATTCATGAATATTAAAAACAGCAAATTACAGAACATTCAGAGGTTGCTATGCGTGCTGCTGCAAACATAGTTGTTATGAGCCTGCCGGCAAACAAGGAGATGTAAATTGCTCACAGTAAAAAGCATAATAGTATACAACCGTGAAGGAAAGGGATGAATAATCCTGGGCCTTGATCTATTTTGGCCTAGTACCATAACTGATTATGGTGGTTCATTTCATATGTCAGCTTGGCTGTGTCAGTCATGATGCCCAAGATTTGTGGCCAAACATTATTGGCCATCATTCCCATCTTCATGTTTTTCTGAGGGTGTCTTTGAAGGAGATTAACATTTAAATTGGTAGATTTTAAATGGATTGCCCTTCACCGTGTGAGTGGGCCTCTTCCAGTCAGTTGAGTCCCATATGGAGCAAAGGGAGCTCTGGGGCAGATGACCCTTGGACTTGTCCTGCGTCTCCAGCCTACCGGCCCACCCTGCAGACTTCCGACTTGCCAGCCTCCACCTATGTGAACAAAATACTTCAAAATAATTCTATTTTTCTTGCTCTCTTTCCACACACACATTCTATTGATTTTGTTTTCTCTGGAGAACCTCTAAACATGGATATTTTTAATAATTCTACTTTTTTGTTCCACAACTATTTATCAGGGACCTATTAGGTGCTGAGTACCATATTAAGAACTTGGGATGCATTGCCTAAGACTCTGCTGTGGGGTGATTTATTCTAGTGGAGGACGGAAGAAAATAGCAAACATGAAAGCACGCTAGAAGCACTAGGAAAGATAAAAAGTAAGGCAATGTAAGGAGACTTTGGGTCATCAAAGGAGACCAGACTATAATTGGTATATTAAGAAAGTAGATAAATATGAAAAATTTTCTCATATAAGTACAAGTTGTTTTTTCATCACAATTTTACTTCTGAATTATAGATTCATGTGCAGTTGTAAGAAATAGTAGATTGACATCCCATGTCCCCTTTTCCTAGTTTTCCCCAGTAGTAACTTTGTGGAAAACTACTAAATTCCACAACTGGGCTATTAACGTAGATGCAGTCAAGATACGCAATGGGTGAATCACCTATGATTTTGTTATTTCAAAAATGTTATATGAAAGGAAATCTGGTTAGTAACTTCAGACTTTTTTCACTCAACACAGTTTCTCAGAAATTCACCTATGTTGTGTATCAAACAATTCATTCCTTTTTATTGCTGAGTAGTATTTTATGAACTAGCTATACCACAGTTGGTTTAACCACTCACCCTTTGAAGGACATCTGGGTTGTGTCCTGTTTGCGGTTATGATGAATCCATTTGCTATAATTGTCTATGTGCAGAAATTTGAGTGAACATAGGTTTTGATTACTCCATAATGACTGCCTGGGGAGACAGTGCCTGGGTCTGAGGGTAGTTTTTAAGACACTGTCAATTGTCAGATTCTTTTCCAGAAAAGCTACACTATTTTGAATTCCCATCAGCACTGTGTGAATGTTCTAGTTTCTCTTCATCCCTGCCAACATTTGGCATTGTGACTATTTTTAATTTCAGCTATTCTGATTAATGTGTAATGGTATCTCATTGTGGTTTTAGTTTGTACTTATGAATGGCTAATGATGTTGAACATCTTGTCGTGTGCCTGTTTGCCATCTGTATGTCCTCTTTAGTGAAATGTTTCTGCCTGTCTTTTGCCCAGTTTCGAATTAGATTGTTTAGGGTGTTTTGTTTTTAACATGGAGTTTGGAGAGGCATTTATATATTCCATATACTAGTCCTTTATTCGATACGTCGTTTGCAAATATTCCCTCTCAGTCTGTAGCTTGTCTTTTCATCCTTTCAACAGGATGTTTTTAAGAGCAAAAGCTTTTGCTTTTGATGAATTCCAATTGATAGATTTTTCCCTTTATGGATCGTATCTTTGCTGTCAAGTCTAAGCATTCTTCGCCTACCTAGACCTAAATCCTAAAGATTCTTGTCCTTTGGTTTTTTCTAAAAGTTTTGAAGCTTTATGTTTTACATTTGCATTTTTTTTTTTTATTAAATCATAGCTGTGTACATTAATGCATTTATCAGGTACAATGTGCTGGTTTTATATACAATTTGAAATACAACAAACTGATTAACATAGCCTTCATCACATTTTCTTAACTATTGTGTTATGACATTTGTACTCTACCCTTAGTTGATCTGACATGTACCCTTGTAAGATGCACCATAAGTGTAGTCCGACAAATTACCCTCCCTCCACCCATCCTCCTCCTGCTCCTCCCCGCCCCCTCCTTTTCCCCTTCCTCTTGGGCTGTAGTTGGGTTATAGCTTTCATATGAAAGTGTGGTTGATTATATATTGGTTTCATAGCAGAGCTGAGTACATTGGATACTTTTTCTTCTATTCTTCAGATACTTTACTAAGAAGATTATGTTCCAGCTTCATCCGTGTAAACATAAAAGAGGTAAAATCTCCACCTTTTTGAAGGCTGCATAACACATGGCCTACAGACACATGAAAAAATGCTCATCATCCTTAATCATCAGAGAAATGCAAATAAAAACCACTTTAAGATATCCTCTAACTCCAGTAAGAGTAGCTCACATAACAAAATCCCAAAACTATAGATGTTGGCATGGACATGGAGAAAAGGGAATGAACGCTTTTGCGCTGCTGGTGGGAATGCAAGCTAATACATTCCTTTTGGAAAGAAGTTTGGAGATCACTTAGGAATCTAAAAATAGACCTACTGTTCCATCCTTCAATT